>CAUYRT010025086.1:0-76089 GCA_963574885.1 Lepilemur ruficaudatus | reverse complement strand
ATTTTTAATATTCTCCAAATATGAGTTGAATTTCTTAGTACAATATGCTATTATAAAACAAATATATTCACTAGAAAACAAAATGCTTCAAATGTCATATCTGAATTATTGGTTGAATCATTTCACTTCAGTCATATAGAAGCACAACCAAGAGCAACCACATTAATAATTTTTCCAGGCCTCAGCTCTTGCTTGCTAATTATTAATATTCCTTTTAATTAATTAATTGGTTTGTTTATTTTGCTGCTAATGATACTTTATTCACTATGCATGACAGGCATTTTTATTTATCGACAGGATTTTCTGTTGATATTTTCCTCTAAGTTTTTATCTTTGACTAAAAAAGCATGATCGAATTTACATTTTTTAGTTTCTATTGAAGTTTAAGTGGCTCATGGATTTTTTTTATTATGATAAAAATACTGGATGTGAGATCTACCCTCTAACAGATTTTTAAGCATATGATATAGTATTCCTATTTATAGACACGGTGTTGTACGGCAGATCTCTAGAACTTATTCATCTCACAGAACTGAAATTTCATACCAACTCCCTATTTCTCCCTCCCACCAGCTCCTGGTAGCCATCATTCCACTCTCTGACTCAATGAGTTTGACTATTTTAGGAACTTCCTGTGAGTGGAACCATGAAGTATTTGTCCTTCTGTGACGGGCTTATTTCACCTATCATACTGTCTTCGTTGTCCATATTGTTGCACATTGTAAGATTTTCTTTATTTTTTAAGGCTGAATTCTTGACAGAAGTTTGATTAATGATAGAGAAATACTAAAGACAACTGTTGATTACTAAATAGTCAAAAACACTACACAAAGATCAATACAAAAACAAAAAATATACTCTGGGAGCAAAGATTGAACAATGTCAGAAAATATGTGAGTTCTCTTGACTTAAAGGCAGGTTCTTCAATCAATTTGGACTTTCGCTATATTTCGTGATTTGCACTGCCCCAAATCTATGCTTTTGAAGTCTGCTGTTCTTGAGACATCAAGGAACTTGTGATGATAATGACAAAAACAAGAATCACTTGCTGAAAATCTCATCCAAAAATCATTTTGTTCTCGGCACCATCATATGCCTTTCAGTCCTGATGAGCACTCATGATGGAAGCAACTATGGGTAAAAAAAAGAAAAAAAAAATCTACACTAAATTTGGAATGAGGGGGCTTCGATTTGAAATTTGAGTTTGTTCACTTGCTCAGTTGAGTCTGTTCACTTACTAGCAATAGGACTGAGAACTCAGGGTTACAGTGGGGGTTCTTTAAACCATTTTTCTATCGATACACATTTTTCCATAGACTTTAAACAGCTATCTATGATACATGACAATGTGAACAAACCTCAAATGTATACATTGAACAAAAGTAGCCAGACACAAAGAATGAATACCACATGGTATGATTTATAGGAAGTTCAAGAACATGCAAGACTAGTTTGTGGTAATAGAAATCAGAAGAGTTGTTGCTGGGGTTAGGGTTGGGAGTGTGAGGGCTGAAGTAAGGATTGAGGATTTCTCCTAATGGAGAAATTTGGTGATGGATAGGTTTAATATCTTCATCTTGGGATGTTCACCAGGGTATATACATTAAAAATCATCATGCAGTACTTAAGATATGTGCATTTAACTTTACATGAATTATGTATCAATAAGATATTGTAAAAAAAAAATCATGGAAAAGGGAGGGAGAAGATAAAAGTACAGAAAAGCTGAGAATAACTTGAAGCCAAGTCCATATCCCCAAGAAGGAAAGAGGGCATTAGACATAGCAAACAAGCTTCCAGGTCTTTGTATCTCTCAGCCTATGAAAAATGTAGAACTATAAACTGGACCAAGATATCTACGAGGTAGAATATCCTCTTGGAATAGAATTTCTTTCTTGACAATAATAGGTCAAGCCCTTCCCCATTGTTTTCATGACTCTCTCAAAATCCCAGATTGCTTTGCAAGGCATACTAGAGATTCACCAAATAAACAACAAAAAAAAATCCTCTTTCTTTAAAAAATCACTATCTGAATCTATAACAGAATAACTGACAAAAATTTCAAAATTTCAAATTCTATTCCAAGTCCTTGAAATATGCTAGTGTGTGCCGCTTGTATTTATTATATAATGTACTGCAAGATGTTCTATGCTGCCTTGTATTATTTTGTCTTCTGATTGCAAAAGACCTCAGCCATGCCCTCTGACACACACACACACACACACACAATCTTACTGGAAAATACCTTACTGGAGAAAAAGCACACCAAATGCAAGTACCAGAAGATAACAAAATTCTGAAATGGAATAGGGTCATTCATTAATAATCACAGAAAATGAATCTTAGGCATCAGGTTCATCTCCATGCCATTTCAAGATTTTTTCCTCCGCTGAAATACCCGTATTGTAGTGTAAACCACAATATTGTATTTTATTAGTTCACATTTTAATATGACATTTATATTCCACTTTCTATTTCACTGGTTATCATGTATATTCCTATTGTTTTCATATTCCTCCTTTTGCCAATAGTGTTTTTCTTAATAAGGTTTTTCTTATAAAGTCAATTCTAAAATGTTTTGATGTTCTATATAATCAATTTTGCACAGTTCTGTAATGATTGCTTCATAACATTCTATGGTTGGTTTTATTGCTTCTGCTTTCATTTATAAAACTATTATAAGGATTGAAAATACAAATGCAAGAGTAGTGTTTTCCATATCACTGCAAAGATTTAAATCCAGAAATTTACAGAGCACTTTGTAAAAATATGACGATATAATCGGAATTAAAGGATGGCAACTTTCTGATGAAGTATTGTTTTTGTAATGCAAACTTATAAATGGTTTATTGAATGACTTGAGCGATCATGTGTCTGGTTAATAAGTGACTTGCTAGCTCTGCCAGCATCATTGTTGCCCACTGTAACTAGTCAATAAACCTATGTGTCTAATGATATCCCTAAATTATCTTAAAAAGTTAAGGAAAAGCCAGTCAACCAATTACCCTAGTATTTGGGTTTTTATTAGTTTAATTTTTACCAAAATAAAACAGATATAAAACAAGTAATGTGTACATTCAATGGTTGAAATCTTTAATTAATTGCCTCAGTGATAACTTATTATTGGACACACTGTCTCTCTCATACACACACATGATAATTAAAGATAAGAAAAGTTTTAAACATAATATTGCAAAAAATATATATTAAAGAGGTACATCTATTTTTAGAAACTTTTAACATTAAGAACTATTCATCTGGGTCCAAGACTATAAACCACTGCTTTTCAATCCCATCAGACTCAATACCTTCTTTTATGAAGACAAATATTTATATAATGCCACTTTTATTCTCCTGATATAAAATTCATAGATAATATAACTTGCCAACACATGATTTAAATATATATGTGTGTGTGTGCATGCGTGCGTGTGCATGTATGTATATCATGTCTTAACTGCGATATGAAGGAAAATCTAAGAAATTATTTACCAAGTTTTATACATTTAGTATGTAAATGTTTAGATATGTCTACGCTAGTAACCATTATGAAACAGATGCATGTCCCTGTATGACTGTGAATGCTACAGATACAAATGTAAATGGATTCATCTTGTTATATTGGTATACCTCAAAACTAGAGAAACACAATGCCATTGGTGATTTGATTTTGAGAAATGATGCATAATTCTTGGTAAAGTTCTTAACAAAACAAAGTATAATACTTTCTTCAATTTGTATGATAACTTCATTACTGGGAAAATCTATGTGTACTAAAACCAGTCACAAAAAATATTTGCTTTTACTAGGCTTGGTTGTTTATGAATAGGCCTTTCACTGACATGGATGCTCAATGGAGCATCAGAAAGTCATGCGGAACAATATAGTCCATCATTGTACAGGACTGTTCCATACAAATACAGGCAGCTATCATCTGTGGCAATTGCTTACTGAATAACAGTGGTGCCTCTCCACTTGTTATGACAACCAAATGCATCAACATGTTTCCCATAGGACCTCTAGAGAATTGTACATCTAGTAGAGAGCCATTGCTCTAAATAAATCACACTACATCTATTTGCTACTATAGCCAAAGCATTGCTTTAAATAATCACAATAACACAGTTAAATCATTGTAAAAGAGAATCCATGCACCTTCCTATTTTACTCTTGCTTTTAGCCTAAGAGCCGTGAATGTAATGGAGAGAAGAAGATTCTACGGTCACATTCTGCTTTCCTTGAATTCACAAACCTGAGTGCTTGCTATCACCAGGTACAAACATCTTGCCTTGGACAGCTGTAGTTTGTCTTTTTATTTTTTATTTTTTTATTTTTTTTATGTGTAATCATAAAACATAAGCCTAGAGGTACACTTACCCCATTAATTACATGATGTCAAAAACAAGAGCTAAAACTTAAAGGGCTGTAGACTTTCATGCCAGATCCTGCTTTAAGCAGGGTTACAGATATTAATACATTTAATTCTCACAACCCTCTGAAGAAGGTGTGTTACCATTCCCATTTTTCTAGATAAGGAAACTCAGGCACAGCCCAACATCACACAGCTGAAAAGTGGTAGAGCAAGACTGAAAAGCTGGCAGTCTGGTGCCATAGTATAGGTGCTTAACTATTAATATTTATGTTATGCTCTTTCTGATATACAGAAGAAAGGGGAGTGAATGGGATAGTTATGAACTGGTTGTTTGTATAAAGCTTCAGGGTTTTGTTGTTCTTTTCATTTTAAAATATCAAATGGTATAGTTACTCCCTTCTCTATCATCTTCCTTCTTAAATTGCTGCTATTGTTCTAAAATAACATCCAGAGCTCTTAATGAATAGATCTCATGGAAATTACCCTCAGCTTGCTGATGGTCCTGGGGAAAGCTCTGATTTTAGACTTATGGAATCTTCCAGAATATGCATTGGCCTAATATATTTCTACTAATAAATCTTGGCCCTCCACTTTTCTGGATTTAATTAAATTGTCCAATGAACATTTTTATTCCTGCTACACTCTAGTACAATGAATGTATAGGTATTTAGGAAGTCTAGAAATATCATAGCTTAGAAGTTGTAGTAGTGCAGGTTATAAATTCGATGATGGCAGAAAATATGTTTGTCTTAGCACATAATCTCTTTTTCCTAATGTAGTGCCTGAAACTTAGCAGGTGTTCAATAATATTATTTTTATTGTAAAAAAAATTAATAAATTATGTGCAACTTTTGGTAAAACAACTTGGTTTGACTTTACTTATCCTTACACTATTGCTCCAACATTCTCGCTTCTAGGTCAAATTATTTTCACTTTCTATCATTGTTAGGTTTCCAGGCTAGTCAACAATCTGTGGTTTTCTGGCAGACATGATCCAACTTATCATACTCCATGGATCATTGAATCAAGCACAGCATCAAATTTATACGGAATTCAGCCCTTTATAATTTCAAAATCTATTTTCATGATATTGAGTCACCTTTACTACATACTTATGATGGAAATCAAACTATTTAATCATCATGTTCCATTTTAAACAAAGTTTTTCCACTACAATAAAGTTCTGCATTAGGAGAATAAGTTATTCTCCAAGCTCTGAAAGAAAAAAAGAAAAGATAATCTATATATATATTAAAAAATGGACAAAATTTTAAACTAAGTATTCAAAAACTATTTTCCTCATGTATATGATTTTCATATGATGACCAGAATAGAAAGCATTTAAGAACCTATAAAACATTCATTGCACCATTAAATTGGCATGCAGTTGTTTACCTTTCATTACAATGATATGTCAATGTGGGATGATGTGATGTGCAGCTGTTACAGAGATTGCACTCCCTGGCATGAATTTTTTGGAAATCATAAAGATTTGAAATGACAAGCCAATTCTAATAGAAAATACATGCATAAGACAGTAAAACGAAATGCACTAAATATATATTTATTGTAAAGAATAATTCCTTGAAAAATATAAAACAAGCTTAGAAAGCAACATTTGAAATACTAGTTTGCAGTGTATGCGCAAATTAGATACATCTTTCAAAGAAACCCCAGAGCAGTCTTTCTCCTAGTTCCAGTTGTTATGATGCTTTGTCTTTTTAAAGGGAAATGCAAATTTTATGAGAAAAAGAAATACCTCAAACCAACTATAAAGATAAATAGAACGTCCTATCTAAAAACAGACCCTAAATTAATTCTCTGAAAATAGTTGGAGCAAAAATGAACTATAATCTTCAACATAGAAATGTAAAAGAATTTCTACCTGAGGAACTAAACTAAAATCCCAAAATGGCTTTGGTGTAGAGACTCTATAGAATGGTATATGGGACAAGACACCAGAGTTTCTAAAATCTTAGGAAGGTACTAATAAGTATTTACAATGAAAAAAAAATTTTTAAAACGTGTGATTTTTAGATGTTTGTAAGAATATTTTTAAATGATGACAAGGAATGGAAATAATAGAAACATGTCATTTTACTATTGTGGACCATCGTTAGATCTTAACTCTCACCTTTATCAAACTAAAAATTACAACATAAAACATTTATTTGGCTCTGTGTCCTGGCAGGCATACTTGGAAAGAATGTTAACCACTGATATTTTGTTGACACTCACTAAAATTCTCCCAAATCTGCCTCGTCATACTGTAAGCCCTTTTCCTTTATTGGTGTTCTCCAAAAGCACTTGCATCTGCTCATCTTCCCATTTGTTTCATCTCCTTACTTCCAAAAATGTAACCTAAGCCAAAACTCTATTCACAATTCCCTCTACTATTGTAATAGAATGGTAGGTCCTAATGTTTCCAAGGAAATGCTTTCAGCCTCTCATTACATCTCTCAAGGATTGCAGACATATTTTCCATTGTTGACAGCATATTTCTGACAAAACTTCTGGGTTATCCAATCCTTGACCATTTTATAAATTATTTTATGGATATGTGGAAAATGAACAGAATCACTATGTGTTGAATAGAAGGTACTTTGTCAACAGATACTTGCATTCTAATATTCAATAAAATTCCTTCTTTAACTATTTTTAAGGTGACTATTATCCACTTTTTCAAGTTCTCCCAGTATTAGAGCTATCTGATCTTTCAACAATGCAAAAAAACTATTGAATCAACACAGAAGGAAATTCCTGGGTACAACATTCTGTCTGAGAAGTTAGATGTAAGGTCTCCTTTGCTTTTCTGTTTTCAACTGGGAATGAAGAACCTCTGTGCAAAGATGGTATGAAGCAGTTGAATTATTAAAAACATGGAGCAGGAGCCACACCAGCTCAAGGACCTTGAAAGAGCTTTAACTTCTCTAGGTGACTCTTCATTTATAAATATAATGAATCTGACATTACCCATTTCATAGGCTTGGAGAAAGAATTAAATGAATTAATATGTGTAAAGAGCTTTTTATATTTCATTTCTGGCATATAGTAAATGCTATATAAACATTTACCATCATGAAGATTCTAATAATGATCTTGAACCCAGAAATAAATGAGACAATTTCAGAAAATATTCTAACATGACAATATGTGAATATATATGTACAATATATATAATGATGCCTTTTTAAAAGATTTCCTATCAAGATTGCATGACGTATTTATAACATATGTGTACTTTCTTTCTCAATATAACAAATGCCACTTACTATTTTCTTCTTTTACTCTCTAGACTAGACAATATGAGGACATATCTCTTCAACTTTATCAAATAGGGGTCACCACTGGGAGAGCCTTGATAGAGTATATCTGTAAAGATGGCTCCATATAGCTGAGGGCAGAGTTCAGATGTCCAGAACTGATTTCCCAAGGGAAGGCTTACTGGATATGAAGTTTCAATGAAATTCACACCCAATAGCAAAGTGCAGGGAGGGTCACCATTAACCACAATGTGTTCAATTCTTCAGATGAGCTCTCTATAGAGACAGCTATATTTAACCTGGATCTTCCTCCTGCATGCACCAGGGATTCATGTTAGCTGAAAATAGAAACCAGGGAGCTCTTGAATATAGCCTAATAACCGAAGGAATTTCATATTTCTTTGTGTTGTTCGAGCATATAGACACAGCTGGGAAAACATTGCTCATGGGAGATCAAGACGCAATTTCCGATCATCAGGATACATTTAAAGGTGTGCTTATTCCAGTGGGGAGAAAATACAATAAATGCCGTGTTGCTGCTCAGAAATACAATCTTGAACAAAGTTAGAAATGAATAAGAAAGGCTATGTTTCCCTATGTAATTATTTGATGTAACTTTTAAAAGCTATTTTTCCAAAACAATTCTGTTTATTTCAATAAGAGTATTATATTTGATAAAAATTTCTTTTATAGTTTGTTTATATGTTTTTTCTTTCATTTATTGGGGGCTGGGACTACATTTGTTGATCAAATTTATTTGGTGCTGTGATGAGTATATTATATACATATTCATTTTTTTCTGTTTCAAAATTTTTTTATGAATAGTTTTCATAGCTCAGTAAAAGATATTACAAATTACAATCAGCAGAACAACTAAAAACAAAACCTCATCTCTACATACATATTCTTATTTAATGCTTATAAGAAATAAGTACTATTGCATTTTCCAACTTCACAGATGAGGAAACTGAAGGTCTGTAAGTAATGTCTAACATAAGTAGTGCCAGCAGTGAAGCAGGAATTTAAAACTGATTCTTTTCTACTCTAAAATTTGTGCCCTTTACACTATACTGTGTAGTTGTTCTACCTGACATGTCTGTTTTGAGTGAATTATGTTTTTTATTTTCCCCAATTGGCTGTTTTGATAGAGTGGTAAATAGGTGTTTATTCAGCTTTCCTTTAAGTTGTTCAGCCACTACACTTTTGATTTTTCTGCTTACATTTTGTTGAAGTATCTTTTCTCTGTTTCATCTTTTATTTTAGGAGATGTTATTGCTTAAACAAAGATACCAATCAAATTATAAGTGCTAGAAATTTGTATAGCCAGATCTGTGGCTAATTATAGCATCATGATACTTTCCTTGATACTTTTGAAAATCTGTTTTGGAACGTTTCTTCCATCCCTATTCCAGAAGAGCCAAGTTTTTATAACCTTTGAGTAATTTAGCAAAATAGCCAGGAGGCTACTATGAGCCACTTCAAGAATAATAAGTTCCAATATCCAAACAGGTACCTCTTTGTCAAAGAAGGAGCACCTCCATGAAATTCAGGCAAAATACACTACTTTCAAAACTCCACGATGTATGCACCAAGACTTCATTCCCACTGGTAGATCCTGTGACATTTAATACTCAAATAATAACAAAAACATAACATCAAGTTATCTTATTATTAAATTGAGTTTTTGAGCATATTTTTAAATGCTGAAAATAATATTTTTGGGTTTTCAAAATTATCAGGTTTAAACACCATTAATAGAATATGATATAATATGGTATTTTCCAAAATCTAAGAATCCCTGGGCAATATTTGTGAAATTTGGAATTAAGGGTCAAAAATATCTACAGAACCATGAAGTTCACTCATAAAACAAGAGTCATCAGTTTTCAAGTTTCTGGCTGAATGAAAAGTATAATTACTTTGGAAATAGGAGGGAGACTATTTCAGAGTATTAAAATTAATCCTGTCTTTAATTAATTAATTAAAATTAATCCTGTCTCTGAGTCTATGAGAGCAGGGACCTCGTCTCATTAATCATTCTACCCTTAGTACCTATTGTTATATATGACTGATATAAGTGCTAAAAATACATTGGGAAAAAGAATCAGTGAAATAATAAATGAATAACTTGATAGTAGCCACAGGCAGAAAACACCACATAATTCCAACATAGAATAAGAGACTAAGAAGGAAGGTGAATAGAATACAAAATAAATAGCTCTTTTTCCAATTTGCCTGCTATTATGTCTGATGATATACAATCCCGGGCGAAAGCTTTGGTGTTAGTGAAAGCTTTCTTAGTATTCACCTCCTACGTTCAAACCCCAGAAAAGTTTTGTCTCGGCCAGATTGTGGTTTTTCCCTTCTGTCTTCCTCCTGTTGGTCATTCTCCCATTCTTCTTCATGTCACACTGGAAGCAGAGTATGCATTGCAATATTCCTAAGTGTCCCTGCCATAACAATAGTGCATTAACTTTTAAAAAGAAAAAACTGAACATTATAAAGGTTACACCAAGGCAATGAATATCAGTCATCTTAGGATCTCTCCCCTAAATATGCCCTCAATCAATAAATTCAAGTCACAAGTTGTCATCAAGCAGCTTTATTCTGAGGGGGAAAAAGGCTGTAAAATTGATGAGTTAAGTAATTCATCAACTCCTGCACATGAATGCCCTGGAACCCTACCTCAATAATTCATTGTGTCAATTTACTGCACATTCTCAGATAAGTGGCATTCACTCACAATAGCATAATAAGACCCCAAATAGTTTTTCCTTACATAAGTTATGCAACAAAAACTGAAGAACTTTGCAGGACATTTTCAACTTACATATGGTTACCACGATTTAGTGATATTATTAGACCAGAGTGTTGTCTTCACTTGCTAACATATGGAGAAACAGAAAGTGAAACTAGAAAGATAAACAGCTTCAGTAAAGCCTAGAAATGTGATTAGTACTTTACACAGCACTAACAATTCAATATTTTGTAGAGTAATATTTAGAATTCAATTCAAAATGGTTTTACAATTCAGTCCTTACAGTGAATAGACTTCTGTTTTGAGGATTAAAAAATGCATATGAGGCAGTTTCTTGATCTCAGGGGTTGCCTAATTAATGTGGAAATGAGATTAGCATGCAAACAGTATTAACATGAAGCAGAAAACACATTTCAGAAAAGGAATATTAAATATTATAGCAGAAAAACTTGTATGTAGTTGGACAGATTATTAGATGTTTTAGAATGATGATTATATTTTGCACAGACAGGTAGAGATACAGGGTACAGGAAAGTCCAATCTAGCCTGGTATAAATACTTAGTGTGTGCTTATAAAAGAATCAATAAACATGTTTGGTACAACATATACTATTTTCTGTAGTGATTATTATGTGACAGACACTACTCTAAGAACCGAACATACGTAATTTAATCCATTTAACCGCAACATGAAGTTAAGTTGTTGAGATATTTTATCATTCAAATGACAAAGTTGGGTTAGACCCAGGCATTTTTCCTCCATGAAGCTTGCTCTCACATACTGCAGCACACTGCCCTCACTTCTTACAACTGACTAACAGGGAGAATCGTGGGAAAGGTACGGTCATTAACAGAAATACAGATGTCAGATGGAGAAACTTCTCTGAGCAGAGGTGCAGAGATGATCATGAGTTCATATTTCTGTATTTCAAATTATAGGATGTGACATATTATTAATGGAGGTGGTTTAAAGAGCTGGAGAAAACTCCAATTTCAATTTGGAAATTACCTTCATAAAGTTGTGCTTGGAATAAATAAGGTCACTACAGTAGGGGCCGAGTAAGAGAGAGAAAGGGGAAAACAACAAATCTTTCTCATCATTTAGAAAGAAAGAAAGAGAAGGCAGAGTTACTAGATTAGTTTCTAGACTAGTTTCTTTTCTCTTATATTTTTCTTTTCTGTGATGTCCCTTGAGTCATAACTATTGTTTCTTAAAAGCCAGTGAGGCTCTCATGGGCCAGGCTTTGCACAGGCTGCTCTGCATTCAGCCTCTCACCCGTCCATCACTCTGCCAGGCTTTGTGTCTGGCGTACAGAAGATTTGGAAATACTTGTGAATGGAATTGTGAATAAAAACTAACATCTAATATTTTCTGTATGCATTCAGTATGCACCATGGGTTTTATTAATCCTGCCTCATGGATTACACATAGTTTTATTTTCTCCTTTTTAGAAATGAAGAACCTCACACATCCAATAGATGGAGAAACAAGGAGTCAACTTTAGATTTGTCTGTTTCTGAATTGGTTTAAATTCTTTAAACTGTGGATCAGAGACATCTGACTTTTGTTCATTGAATTGCTTTTAGAGCAGTTTAGTTTTTACTATTGTGGTCATGATGGCTTTGAAGAAATGAGCATGAGCATATCGAACATGAAGTAATGAGCTGTCATTCTTACAATCATACTCATTCTATCATGAAACAAAATTTAGGTAAGGAAAAGCAAAACACAACACGGTAACTAGTTTATGTTTAAACTAATTATTACCCCATTTAAACAAAATAAACCGAGTAGTTGGCAATATCTGTGGTTATTGAAGAGATAGTTTTGAAATACCACAGTGGGTTAGTTGTCCTAGGCAAGCACTATTCATCTATCAAAAGGTAGGAAGGAGTCAAAACTAAAATATGCACACATGCACACTCACACACACACACACACACACACAATTATCTCTTGGTAATTGGAAAAAAGTCCTATTTGTTTCTTAAGATTTTAATTTATATTTTCTGGGTTTTTTATTTTTATTGTGTATAAAGAATTTCTTTTTTGATATTTGGGGCTTTGGGGTTTATTCTGGACAAAAGCCATCAGATTTGAGGTCTGAAGAAATGAATTTAAACCTTCCCTCAAGAATAATCAGTGAGGTCAAGAAGCATGTTAATTTAGGTGCATAAAACACCATGCTCAGAGAGATGAGCTATCTGTTTTGCTCTCCAGCTTCTCTTCGCTTCCCAGGACATGAGCAGGTCATGTATTTTCAGAGGAAGGGGTGGGGAAGTGGTATTTCCTCTTTTGTAAGAGAAAAAGGAAATCCATTCATTTAGGGTGTTTGGGTTTGATCTTGATCCTTCTGATGTAGAGTTGTCATTTGTTTGTCAGATAGAAAAGAAAGTTGTGCACTGACCCAAAGGAAAGCATAACATCTGAATTATGACCCCACTCCTCCCACCAGCAGCCACATAAAAGAACCTTCTGCATTAGTAACTATTCAAGTTGACAGGGAAAGTTTGAAGGGGAATGTAATATAATGCCATATTATAAAAGATGGAAGGAAGAGAAAAAACAGAATGGCACTTTATTCTCTGTGAGGAATTCTCACACATAGCAGGAGAGGTTGGGGAAAGAATAACAATGTAAAAGGTGATATCAGAAGTGTGCTCAATTCTGACTTTCATTCTAGCCGTTCACCCTTGTGCACTGCACTTCATCTCTCAAGCTTTTTATGTAGTTTTCATAATACATCTGATGCATTTTAGAAATCCAGGTTAAAAAGAAAAAAGAACTAGAATTGAAGCTTTCTCTTTTTTTAACAGTTATTTGGATGTTAATGTCTCATTAAAGGTATTACTATTCCCTGCTAAAGTTTGAATTGATTGTGATATTTCATTCTGATGTCTCCAACATTATCAACAGATTATAATTTTTAGATAATGTTGATATTGTATGATTGTGCAACATCAATAGGCAAAGGACATTATATGATTTATTTTTTAAATAAAAATGTCGTTTTCTTAAGTGTGACCTCTGTCTATATGAACTGACCTATCTATTCATACAACATAGCGAAAACCAATAGAATATGAGAGCACCGGTTATGATATGTAAGGTGTTTGCAACAGATGTGACATTCCATGTGATTGAGTGCATTGAACTCTGCTGCTTCATTCAAGCTTGGCTGACATGGTACATTAAATGCTACCAAGGCCGGGCGCGGTGGCTCACGCCTGTAATCCTAGCACTCTGGGAGGCCAAGGTGGGCGGGCAGATCGCTCAAGGTCAGGAGTTCGAAACCAGCCTGAGCAAGAGTGAGACCCCGTCTCTACTAATAATAGAAACAAATTAATTGGCCGACTAAATATATATAGAAAAATTAGCCGGGCATGGTGGCGCATGCCTGTAGTCCCAGCTACTTGGGAGGCTGAGGCAGAAGGATCACTTCAGCCTAGGAGTGTGAGGTTGCTGTGAGCTAGGCTAATGCCACAGCACTCTAGCCCGGGCAACAAAGTGAGACTAGGTAAAAAAAAAAAAAAAAAAAAAAAAATGCTACCCAATAAGATATTTTCTAAAAGGCACCCAGCACTCCAGCCTAATTGTTTAAATATCCCTTGTGTAATTCTACATTTCAATTTTAAAACATTTTTTTGCCTTTGTTAGCATTTTAAGTCTTTAAAACAAAAATGTGGCATTACTATTGTTATGAGGATAAGAGGAAAATTAATCTACACGTTCTTATTACTTGGAGATGTTAATTTTGTGCTGTGTCAATGAATGCAAAGTTTGTCATTTTTTTCCTACACATACACTTTGCTTTTTATGTTATTACAAGTTATATCATAGATGATATGAAAATGTTATTCTATCAGATGCTATAAAAACCATAACTAAGTAATTAAGTCCAAAGCTCAAAGTAAGGGGTTCAATAAATACGTTAGAGTAAATAAAATTCTTATTGTTATTTCTATTAGTTAGGAACTTTAAGTTTACAAGTTATATAAATACAATCAATAGATTCAAGCCCAAAGAGGGGAGTGGGATTTACTGATTTAACAAATCTCTGAAGTCTCGAGGTTGACCTTCAGGCATGGTTATATCCAGTGGCTCCAAAAAGTCATCAGGACTCTTGTTTTCATTCCACTAGCATCTCCCCATCTCCTTTCCTTGCTTTTCTCTATGTTAGCCTTATTTTCAGGTTGGTCCTCCCTTCTACTGACCCTGGCAGTGCCCAATTTTTATCTCCTTTCTAAGTAATCAAAACAGAGGAAAAATCTCACTTTTCCAATAGTTCCCAAAGATGTCACTAATTAAATTTCATTAGCCAGGCATGAATCCTGTGATTGCTCCTAGACCTCAAAAGTGAGATTATCCTACATAAAGATGTGGATTAAGAGTGAGGAAGGGGTGGTTTCCAAAAAGAAAATACAAGCATTATTTATATAACATATGTCTACTACATAATCACCTGAGATAAATCCAACTTTTTAGTATATTTCAATAATGAAACTTCACCAGCATTATAATACTGTAAGGAGCTTCTAAACTATTTCTAATGGTCACCTATAATTGTGAAGGCTAACATTTTAGCCTTTTAATACTTTGATTTTATTTAACTTAAAGGAGTAATTTATGTGAAGAAAGTATTAGTAACAACATGATTTTAAGAATATTTATTTCATTGCAAATGATAATTTCATCTGAAAAAGAACTTTTATTTTCTAAAGAATCCAATGTTTTACCTAATAAATGAAGTTGGTGCTAGCAAAATGAAGTTGGTGCTAGCAAAATGTTTGAGTTGTTTTTGCAGCAGGAGAAAATATTTTGTTAATACTTGCACAGTAACTTGTCCATTCTCTCATGAGGGGCTCATATGTGCAAGCACCTGGCTACTCAGGGTGAGATGCGCAGTCTGTGATCACTGTGCAGAAAAATGCTAATTGGCCCATTTGGAGACCAAACCTCTGACCTAAGCCTCATTATGTGTAGATCCAAATCAACTCTGTTTACCAGCTAAAGATGTGCATGAGTATCATTAAGTGTCCCAAATTTCCTGACATAGGATCCTTCCCTACCATGCCACAGTGGAGCTTAGTGAGCCCAAGCTGATGACTCATCCAGAAGCAGCCATGCAAATCTTGGCTTCCTGAGGAAGGAACCAGAACAGCATGCCAAATACTCCTCAGAAGCTGATAAGATTTAAATCAGCACCTTCTTCATCACCATTTTCCAGCACCCTCCTCTGACTCTTTTTCCTTGGCACGCTGATGTATAAATTACATAATCTCTCAGGAAATGAGGCTCAGAGCTAGATGCTCTCTGAAGAATTTAACTTATTATAATTATTATTATTATAATCTGAGTTGTTTTTCATAAAAGGGATTTTCTCTTAGAGGATGATTCATTCAAACAAATACGTATCTGGTTCCATTCATATCAGTATTAAGTCTTGAATTCTAGATTTGAAGTGTCCGTAAGATAATTTGAACACATTTTCACACTCTACAAATCAGGTTGCAAAAGTATGTAAAGTGCTTTCTTTCAACATGTAGTGAACATGTTTCATTCTTTCCATTATCTCAGCTTTTGGTTTCTCCCCAGAAGGAGATTGTTTCTAGCCCTTGACCTAGGTGGCTAAAAAGAAATATTTTATACTGTATTTATTTCATGCATATTTTATATTTCATGCAAAATCATAATATAGCACCTGACAAAGTGTGCTTACAGTATTTACTTATATGCAATCAAAATTTTTGAAAAGGCTTTTGTACCAGAGTTTTTCCAGTACATAATGCCTATCATTATATTCATTTCAGATCATCATTTATTAAATGTCTTTAATAATGAGCCTCATGATAAGAATTTATAGACTGAACCAGTCTTTTTAAAATAAACATTTTATTTTATAGGCCTTGATGCTAAAACTCGATTCTTCTATTATTGTATAACGATAGTGAAATTCAAATGTTCTGAAGATTGAATCAGAGATTCCACCACTAAATAGTCTGATTTGGTCTCCAGGTATGCAGATGAATAAACATAATCTAAAAAATACAGGATCAATTTTATCATTATTTTAAGTTGAGAAAGAAGGAAAGAAGGAATGGAGGCAGGAGGGAAGGGAAGAAAGAAAGGAAGCGAAGAAATGAAACAAGAAATGGCTTGCAAGTTTCCCATCTATTTTTAACAGTATGATTATATGTGTTGTAAAAATACAAAATTTACTATATGTGAACATAGGTGTTGATCAATTAATACCAATTTGATGGTGAATACGTGTGGTACTTGTTTTTCCATTCTTGTGAAATAAAAATAAATAAAAATTAAAATACAAAATTTAAAAAATTTACACTATCCCTAATATCAAACAACTTTTGTTAGAGTCAATAAGATGAAGACATAGCCTTATAAGCAGCAGTTTTGAATGAATGTCTGTCAAGAAACTCAGATAAAAAGACTGAGACATTTCTAAAATAGCCTTTTTTTCCTCTTTCAAGCCAAAATACCATACAAGAAAAGCACAAGTCCATTAAAAAAGAAAAGAAAAAGGAAGCGACCATTTTATATGAACAGATTTGGCAAGTCACTTTCCACATAGTGTTTGGAAGGACTCTTTATGTGTGTGCCAAAACCTGTGAAAATATTGTATATTGTACAATTGAAAGCATTACAGACATCCTGAAAAATAGCAAAAGTGAAATACAATGCTATTTCAATCACAAAAAGTTAAATATAAAGATTTACAATAACGTAACTTGTATGGGTAGTTATAAACATATAATTCTAGATACGTATAGGAACAAGTATAAAATACTGTAATTAAAACATCCATTAAAACACATATGGACTTAAGAGTCTCACTGAAATTCCACTATTAACTTTTAAAGGGTCTTAAAGCTGCCAGTTCAGCTGTTTAAATAATAGGAAGACTTGTAATAGGAACATATTAGGTCATTGTATTAGGAAAGCCTACATTTTATACCGCTTTAATGTTAGTCTTTCTGGGATAATCCCCACATGTTTTATTAATAGCAAAGCTCTTGCCTAGGTGTTATTTCAGCTACAGAAAGTCTTTCTAGAATACACGTAAATGTACTTGGTTGGGTAGGCAGTGTCAAGGAAAACATTTTAAATATCCTTAAGTCTGATTAGCGTGAAGCATGCTTATGAAGGCAATTTATCTCTCAATCAGAATTCTACAAACGGTCATAATCCATCACCCCACAGTGCCAGTGTTAAGAAACTCTACTAGAAGTAGAAAGGTTGGATTGTAGTGAATTTATAGAAATAGATGAAACCTCAAGTACTCATGACCTACTCATGGCCATTGAAGAATGGAATCCTAGAAGATTTAGTGTGTTCACTTTAAAATTAGTTCCACTAATTTTAACTATCTCAGAAGGTATTGAAATGCAGCCACATTATCTAGTGGAGCCATGGAGGGAAAAATAGACATTGCATACAACACAGGGGACACAGTAAATGTGAATAAAAAGTCTCCACAATGCCTCCACACTAACTTTCATTTACATTTACCTAACACTCTTCCATACTGACTCCATCTGGCCTCTTGAGTATCCATGTTAATTCCAGGATGCATATCTTGAACCTTTTTCTTCTCTACTGAAATGTCTTCTCGGGTGTCCACTGTATATCCGTTTCTGTCTACTATTCAAAGATTCAGCTGAAAATTACTCTCCCCCAACCACCCTGTTCAAAAGATTTTCCTAACCACTTCCTGCCTCCCTGCCTTCTTTCCCCCTTTCTTCTCCCTTCCTTCTTGTGTTATTCTGCCGGATTTATGAGAGGTATTATAAATCTCTTCTGTTTTTAGGGATTATACTCTTACTTTACATACTTTCTCCTTGGCAATACTTTAAAAATCGACAGTGTTGAGTCCAGGTCTTAATACCTCATGTAGCTTCAGTTTTCTCGTCATCTATGTGAACACTCAATACATTAACCTTACTCTTTAAATAAGGACCCATAGAGAAATAAGGATCAAAATCTCATCTATTAAACTCTTCCTGAAATAAAGGCTATGCCAGGCACTTTTACAAATTATCTCATTGAAATACTGAAACAATCTACTCCCTTCCTTCCCTAATTCCCACGTTATATGGGAGAATGAACACCTAGCGGGAAAGCAGAAGGCCTAGGCTCCGACAGCTTCTCCTGTTCAATCATGGGCACCTTACTTTGCCATCTTTAAACCTCGGTATTGAAATCCACTGGAGAAAATAATGGCCAAAGTTCACACATGGCAATAAATGGGAAAATTTTCTCTACATTTCAGAGTGCTATTTACATATCAAGTATTAGAATCTCTCCCAATGTGCACAAAAGACTACCTTCAATTTTTCACAACATTGACTTTTTAAAATGTAAATTAGAGCCACTTGAAACTTGTCTCTATTGCAGGGCTATTATCAGTTTTTCATGTGTTCTTACAAAGGAGAAGAAAGGGTTGAGACAGAGACAGAAAGATTGCAATTATACACGGCTCCATCATCACATGCATACATTTTGACTATGTCTTGTCAGTCTCTTCTTCCCTTTAGGGGTGATCAATATCCTTAAGGTTTTTTTTTCCCTGTAGTTTTTAAAGCTATTGAGAATTAGGCTCTTACTCTGTGTCAAGGACTAAGTTAAATGCTTTATATATGTCTCAAAGAGGAAAAGACATTTTGGGGAGGGAATGAAATGTTAAAAACACTGTGGAAACAGCTTCAATATTCTTGGGAGGCAGTGGGGGAAAAATAAGGCTGAATTGTTCTATGTGGTGATGGTTTTGGGGGACCGAGCCCTTGGGGAAATATAGAAGGTAAGACTGAAAAAGAGACAGGGGCCTAATTATATTTTGGGTCAATGTGAAAGGCAAGTTAGTATCAAGCTTCTATCTGGGGAAATGGCTGAGCAACTTTTAAAAATGGTGTAACTCTAGAATATTTATTGAAATACCTACAAATCCTTGAAATTTAGTAAAATATGACCCCCCCCCCCCACACACACACACACACACATGCTCTTATGGTAGTAGTACCATAAAAGTGAATGTAAGAATCAAGACCGCATTGAGTTTCTGCTGATGTAGGATGGGAAAGGACTAGACAGGGTGGGGACCAGCAGAAACCAGAAGTGAAGGAGGCTGGAACACCTATGAATCACCAGGAGGTCTTAGAACTGGGACTGGAACTTATCATCTTGCTATCATAAGTGGTGTGATCTTAGGGAAGTCTTTCATTCTTTCTGAGATAGTAATTCATGAGGATTAGTTGAGGATGATGATAATTTCCATTTTCAGAGATTGTTGCCTACGTTAAATATTTAAAAAATGAGCAATGATACTTACATTGATACACTCAATATACTTCAGCCTACTTAAGCATAAGTTCTTCATAAATTAAATAATTGTTAAAACTCCTCTCCTCCCTTTTATATTGACTCCCAGTAGCAATGAGGAATATTTCCAGGAATATAAGTTAAGGCCATTGCTGTAGAGAACCAGGTGTCAGTGTGAAGTCAGTAACCTTGACTCTGTACTATACACCTTCCATGGGTTATTTCCCTTGCCCTATCTCTGGCTGTTGATTTCACTTTAATAATGAGCGGGGTATAACTATAGATGCCAGGTCTTGTGACGGCATAAGAGGAAATGATGAACATCTCTCCATCTTCTTAGCAATACCTAAGATTCTGCTTTCCAGCTTCTTTCAAAATGAGGAGTGTTATGATAAACTAGTTTACAATAAAGTGGTATAAAATGGTAATAGTCTAATGTATAAACTTCTCTGAGAGATATGAGTATATTAAAAATAATAATAGGTAACATTTAGTGAGCATTTCCTATGTGACAGGCACTATACTAAGCACCCTTTATGTATTGTACTATTTAATCTCATAGCAACCATATGGAAAAATTACTTTTAATATCCCCTTTCTGAAAGTAAAAATAACAACTAAATGTAAATAGGTTAAAGAATTTAGATAAGTAACTTGCCACAGTCAAGAATGGAACCAAGATTCAAACATAATTTTCAATATTTAGGAAATATTAAGCTATTATTATCAGTATCTACTATTATTATTAATATTCTCTTTCATGGATTTTATCATCTCATAGCACTACATATCAGGACATATTAAATAAACATGTTACTGTCTGCCATAAAAAAGAGGATCTTGCCCTAACTTTTTGGAGATGTGTTCTAACAAGTTAATCTTATTGGCATCCCCATGACTTTGGACTGTTAATTATTATTTCTGAGCTCTGGTCCTCCATATCGTCTCACCACCTGTTTAAAATCCCTCAACGCTCGTAGAAATTACAGCTTGCAGAGTGTAGTTCACATGTCTGTAAGGCCAGGGTGATTAGCTTCTCCAGCTTTATTTTGTAAATAGGTCAAAAGTTCTTCTGCTTCTGCACCTCTTCTGCTGCGTATAATCATTTTGCCAACTCTCACTCATCTCCAAGGCCAAATTAAGTAGAACTTTCACAGTAAAGAGTTCTGAAACACTATACCCCAGACTAGGTTAAATCTGCAAGTTAGAAACTATTATTACATATTCTTCCAGCCTCTTCCATGCGATTCTAACATGGCAGTAATTAATACTAATTTCTACGGTTGTTTACTCATCTTTTCCTACAGGTAGAAAAATCCATAAGGGTAAAAGTGTGTCTGTTTTGTTTTGTTTTTCTTATTTCCACCACTTTATCCCATTTCCTACCACTCTAGGTACTGTATCTGATCTATAATAGTTAATGTTACGTTCAACTTGACTGGATTGAGGAATAGCTAGAGAGTGGGTAAAGCATTATTTTGGAATGTGTCTTTGAGGTTATTTCCAGAGGAGATTGGTGTGTGAGTCGGTGACTGGGAAGATTTACCCTCAATGTGGGGAGGAGCAGGGACCATCCAATCAGCTGGGGTGCAGGATAGAACAAAAAGGCAAATTCTCCCTCTCTCCTCTGGAGCTGGGACACTCTCCTTGAGCTGCTGTTGGACATCAGAACTCCTGACCCTCTGACCTTCAGACTCCAAGACTTATACCAGTGGTCCCTGGGTTCCTCAGGCCTTCAGCCCTAGAGTGAGTTACATCATCCACTTCCCTGATTTTGAGACTTTTGGACTTGGATGCTGAATCACGCTACCAGTATCCCAGAGTCTCCAGTTTGCTGAGGGCAGGTTGTGGGACTTCTCAGCCTACATAATCACATAAACCAATTCCTCAAATAAATCCCCTCTCATACATCTGTCTCTATATATTCTACTGATTCTGTCTCTCTGAAGAAACCTGACGAGTACCAACCAGACATTTTTTTATATGCACACAAGCACTACAGACTCAAAATGTCCATAGATGGGCTCCTTAACTTCTCCCCAAAGCCTTCTTGAGAATTGGTCTTCAACTACACCGTGGGCATGTCTACTTATCTATTCAAGTCATGCAGGAGATCACTCTGTGCTGTCTCCTTCTCTGCTTCTACTCATCCACAATCACCAAGTTGTGTGGATTCTACTTCTTAAACTCTCCCTCTTCTCCATTTGCATGGTTTTAGTCACAACTCTCAATCTATCTGGAAACATTTTCAAAACATGCCTGCCCTCTGTCTTTAATGTATGCCTCAAAAAGATCATTTTTTAAGAAAACACACAGCTAGTCAAGTTAATTTTCTGCTAAAAGTCTTTCAATGAACTGTTTAAGTGTCTTCAACATATTGTCTCGTACTTTTTCTGCTCTTTGCCTCAGCCCTAACATTCACTCCAACCTCTAACCCTGCTGTGCGATCTCCAATTCTTTATACATGTCGTACATTTTGTATGTCTTTTTATTTCCTGCTTTGATTACTTTTCCTTCTTTGGGAATATTGCTAACCCCTATTAATCTTTAGGAACGCTGTCCAACTCCTCCAGGAAGCTTTCTCTTATTCATTCCTAACCCTCACTCTTCCATTGTTCCAAGTTTGATGCTTCCATAGTGTCCTACAATCAAATATATAATTTTCATTTTATATTATAAATCCATGTCTATTAACACATGAAGAGAAGATCAGATTTGGTTAAAACAGTTCCAAAATACGAATTGGTTAGAAAGAATCTGATTTTCCTTTGTTTGTGGTTTTGTATGCCATTTAATATTTCATTCCTGTCCTGACATCAATTTGAGAGAAAACCCAGACACCACAAGAACTGACTGAGTTGTGGATTTGTTTGGTTTTGTAATGAAACATTTGCAATAAAACCTTTTTAATGGTATGACAAACCCTACAGGAACCATAAAAACACTCAGCTCCCCAACGCTATTTTCTGTTGTTGTTGTTGTAGCTTTAAATTGTTGATTTTTTAAATAAAAGCTTTAAAAGCTTCAAAAATGATTTGAGGCACTTCCTGCTTTTTAGAACTACAAAGACAATATTCCAACCTGTGTGGTATTTTCCTGCATTAAGGAAACCTCAAAGGAATCTCCACAGAAATGAGCTGTGGTTTGTGAGAGACACGAAACCTGACCCCTCGTTCTTTCGCAGAAATCATGTGATAATTTCAGGGAATTGCTCTCTTTTTGTTTTCTGTCTCACTTCCTCATGTTAGACAGAGATGATAGAGGTAGAGGCAGAAACAGAGAGAGAGGGAGGGAGAGATGCTTCCTTCCATCTGCGTGATTTTCTGTTTATCCTGTGTAATTTGATAAAGTTAAATATATAAAATATGAAAGGAAGACATCTTAATTTTTTAGCTTAGCCTTCGTGTCTTTTCAATGTCTTTGTGAGCACTGTAACAAAATTTACTACATAAGCTATTATTTTACTTTTTATTTAATTAGCGATTAAATAGGTTGAGTATATATTGTGTTTACATTAAGAGAATTCATAACTTTTATTACAAAAGTTATACAGACATCATTTAAATTGCTATGAAATACGAATGTTCTGCAGAGTATCTTTTTATGTACAGAATTCACAGGAAAGTATTGACAAGATAGAAATCTTCTGATGTGGTACATAAATTCTAAAATAAGTGCCTCGAAAATAAAAAATGCATATCTGTATTTATTAACTCAGTTGAATTTCTTAATCTGTCTTGCTCTCAGATTTTGCAGTAAGTAATAATAGCTACATCAGATTTCTCTAGATTTGGTTAAATAAAATAAAATACCTAAAGTTTCTAGCACAAATCTAGCACGTGGAAGACTCTCAGGAAATATGAGTATTCTCCCTTAAGAATTTTAAATCATAATAATTCTAAATATTTAGTAACTGTTTAATATTTTCAGTCATAATCATATATTTTAAATTCTCAAAAAAGAAAATGTTGCTCTTAAAACTGAAGTCATGTGCTTGTTTTCATACAATGTTTTAAATGACCTAAGCATATTTTTAAATTTACTCTACCCAGTATTTAGCATGACAAATGGTAACACAAATGGTACCAGTATAAAACTGATGTCCTTTTTTAAAAATATGATTGATATATTATCTTGGACACAGAGTTTGAAAGTTGTGGTGGACAGGAAAGAGAAAGAGGAGTTCCCATTTCCTAACTAGGGATTATTTCTTATAGACTTTGAAATATTAATATGTAACTTTACCCTGCATAATTCAGTAGTCAATTTCCTAATCTATACAGTGAGGATAATAAAATATAATCTGTTTACCTGTCATAAGGTAGACCCCAAAACAAGGGGTTTACAGGGATATTTTTGTTTTAAATGATTTTATTGATGTACATTTGAAATGAGCATATAACTGAACATACTTAAAGTTACAATCTAATGTGTTATAACATATGTATACCCCAGAGAAACCATCCCCACAACCAAGATAGTGAACATATCCATTCATATCATCACCCCAAAAGTTTCTTGGTGCCCCTCGGCAATCCATCCTACTTATCTCCTGCCCCTCCCATTCCCCTTAGCAAACATGACTCTGCTTTTTGTCACTGTGGATTATTTTGTATTTTCTAAAGTTTTATGTAAGTGGAACCACACAGTATGTGCTCTTTATTATCCACATTCTTCATTCAGTTTAATCGTCTTGAGATCCATCTAGGTAACGGCATCCATCCATAGTTCATTTGCTTTTAGTGCTGAGCAGTATTCCATTGTATAAATATTCCCAAATCTGTTTATCCTTTCACCTATTGAAAGATAACTAAGTTGTACTGAGTTTTGAGATATTATAGCTAAAACTTCTATGAGCATTCTTGAATAAGCCTTCATATGGATATGGGCTTTGACTCATCTTGAATAAACATCTAGGTATGTTACATCATATGGCAGGTGTATGGGTAATTGTTTTTAGAAAAGAAACAAACCACTTCCAAACTGCTTGTATAATTTTACATTCAGACCATCAGCATGAAAATTTCAGTCACTCAAAATCATTACCAACACTTGGTATGATCAGTCTTTTTCATTTTAAATAGTTAATAGTTATGTTGGGGATATCTCTCTATGATTGTGTTTATTTATTTATTTTTTTAGGCAAGTATGAAAAATGAGGTTTATTGAGGAGAGAAAGATGGGATTCTAGGGTAAGAGCAAGATACAGCTTTACAGTGCATGATGCATACACCATAGATGATGACCGGACTCATTGTGGCAGCAAAGGGAGAGCCAAAGGAAGGGCAAAGAGGAGGTGTATGTTTTAATTAAACTTTTTATGTTGGAACAAATACAAATTTACACGCACTTGTAAAAAGTAATAGAGAGATCCTATGTGCAGTTTACCCAATAGTGCCATCTTGCAAAATGATAGAATAATATTCTAATCAGGGTAGCGACATTGATACAGTCAAGATACAGAACTCTTCTGTCACCACAAGGATCTCTCTTGTTGCCTTCCCTTTTATAGCCACTTCTACCTCAAACTGAGTATTTTCTATGTGTTTTTTTTTTGTTTGATGCTCTTCTCTTTCCCTTTTCTTAACTTCCTGTGAGCAATTTGAGTATTTCTCAGTTAGATCTTGTTTTATTTATAGTGTATTGGAGTATATCACTTTATAAATAGTTCGTTAGTGGTTGCTTTAGGTATTACAATATATGAACAACTGTTACAGTCTACTGTTTTTCAATGCTTTAGCACTTTGAAGTATAGAAATTTTACTTCCATTTAAATTCTTTTACCCTCCCAACTTTAAAAAAATAATTGACCTAAGTATTTTTCTCTATATACATTGAGTGCCACATCAAATGGTGTTACAATGTTTGTTCAAGCATTAATTATGATGTAAGGAACTCACTAAAAGGAGGATAGTCTATTATTTAGCCTATTTTCATCCATTCTGATATTCTTCTTTCTTTTTAGAAGTTCCAACCCTTGTTCTGTTTTCATTTGTTTTCTGTTTAGAGAACTTCCTTTAGCCATTCAATAAGGATAAATTTGCTAGAAACAAATTCTCTTAACTTTTCTTTTTCTGAGAAATTATTTATTTCCTATCCATTTCTAAGTGATATTTTTGCTGGATATAGACTTTGTGGTTGACAATTTCCTTCTTTCAGTACTTAAAAAATGTTGTGCTCCTTCCTTCTGGCCTTCATGATTTCAGATAAGAAATCTGCTGCAATTCAAATGGATGTCCCTATATAATTGTGTTATTTCTCTGTGGTTGATATATATATTTAATATCCAGAAGTTTAATTATGATATATATTGACATGAATTTATTTATTTATCCTGTTTGTAATTTTCTCAGCTTTTTGAAACTGTAGGTCTATGTTTTTCTCCAAGTTTCAGAAGTTTTCGGCCATTATTGCTTCAAATACTTTTCAAGTACTTCAGGTACTCGCCTCTCCCTCTTTGATTACTTTGAGTGTTAGATGTCAGTTCTTTTGTTATTGTCTCATAGATCATTTTTTCATTCTGCTTTTTTATGTTTTTCAGATCACGTAAATTTTATTTATTTGTCCTCAAATTAACTAATTCTATCCCCTGTCATCTCTATTCTAATATTGAGTCCATTAAGTGACAATTTTCAGTTATTAAGTCTTTTAGTTCCATAATTTCCATTTGGTTCTTTTTTATAACTTCTATTTCTTTACAGACATTATTTACTTTTATTTATTTAAAAAGAATTTATAATTGCTTATTGAAGCATTTTTATCATGGCTGTTTTAAAATTCTTGTCAGATAATATCAGCGTCTGTTTCACCTGACTGCCATCATCTTTTGATTATATTTTCTTAGTCTATGATTTTTCTGATTCTCAGTATGAGAAGTGGTTTTTTATCATATTCTGGACATATATGGTACTAAAATATGAGACTCTCAATAATATTTAACCATTTTTTTTAGTAAGCAGTCCCCTTTTGATGGATAATGCTAAGGCCATTTAGATAATGTTCACCTTCCTACTGTGCCCTGCAGACATCCTCCTGCAAACATGAAGCACTTTCTCATGCTTCTGCATTGCAGACAGTTAGGGAGGCAGTTTGACTTCCCCTTGACCTACTAACACCTTTCTATCAAAAGTAGGGCACTTAATCACAACACCTCATTACCTCTGAGTGGAGATGTAAGATCAGGTCACCTCTGGGCTCTGCTACTATTATACTTAGGAGATGAGAAGTGAAGGGTTCATAATTTTTTTTTGCAAGGGTGGGCAGAATCTTGGCTCTCTGCCTGGCCCCACTGATACCAGGAGAAGGGAGCTGGGGAAAACAGAGTGTTAACTAGTCCTGTCTCTACCACCTGTTACCACCTCCTTGGATAGATGCTCCCACTAAACCTGTAAGCTGTGCTAGCTATGTTCAGAAACAGAAGTGTGGCTAGTCCTACTTCAAACCACCTCATTCAATCTCATTGATGGCTGGTGGATATGGAAGTTCTATTCCCAACTGGACACCAGGGATGGGAGAAAGTGAAGTGTGTAATATCACTCAGTCGCACCCACTTGTTTAGTTTAACTGATACCAGGTAGGGTGGGGATTCATCTCCCCACTAACAACGAGAGGAGGATGAAGATTCTAGTGGTGACCAGCCATGCTTGCACAACCTCATTAAGTATCATTGCTATTGTGTAGGGAGTGGAGGCTCAGGTAGTCACTAAGCCCAGCTAATACCACCCTGGTGGGGAAATGGCCATACCACCTGGAACCTCCAGGCAGATGATGGAACATTAACTCCCTGTTCCATGTGCCAACACCAGAATTGGTTTTTGTGGGTGGGAGATTATGGTGGTAGATCAACTCAACCTTTTTATTGCTTGAAGTCCAGTGTCCTGTAAACTCTTGGATTTTGTTCAACTTTTTGATTTTTTCTGGCAGTAGAGTAATCCTGGTCTCTGTTAATCCATCTTGGCTGGGAGCAGTAGTCTGAAACAAATGTTTTAAATTAATTATTAAAGTTTTTGAAAAGATGGATTTGAGTTATCTAAATTGGTCACAGTATTCACCATTGGCTGACATGTAATCAAATGTGATAAGCTGCAGTACATCACATCCTAAGATCAGAAAACAAATACCCTTGCTATATTCTCAGATTTTAAAATTTGGACTGTTCCCCAGTAAGATCCAATTAACACCAGACTTATGTCTCATGTCTAGAGTCTAGTAAGCATTATTTTTAATGCAAGCTAAAATAAAATGGAGGTTGCAGAGATACTCAAATAATTAAGTGAAATTGATTATCATTTATGTGCATTTGTGAATGAAATTTATAGTTTAAGTACTAGTATTGCAACAGTGTAAATTTCAATAATTACACTATAATTATATAAGATGTTAATTACGATAAGCTAGGTAAAGGGACTATAGAAACTCTATATTATTTTTGCAAGTTCTTTTCAACTTTAAATTCAGCTCAAAGTAAAAGTTAACTTTTAAAAAACTGTTCCGTACACTCTTATTTTCAGAGACAATGACTTAAAATACCAGTTATTTTCATTCCTAATCCCACTCCCTTGCCCAAGAAGTCACCAAACCTTGTTGTTTTTGACTCCTGTATCTTTTTCTTCTGACACGCACTCTTTCCTCATGTTTTCTTTAGTTCTAGCTTGGATAATTGCAATAGCTTCTATGTTAAGCTTCCTATTTTCATGCCTGAGAAGGAATGATTAACTATAGTGAGTCCATGTGTGAGTTGGCTAGAACTAACTCACCTCATCACTTGACAGCTATTTAACTCTTCTGGACCACAATATCCTCAACTGTAAAATGGGAATAATGGAAGCTGAAATGTTTACAGAGTGATGGTGAGACAAAAATTTGAATATATATATATATATGTATATGAATCTGCAAAGGACTTGCATTACAAAATTATAATGCATCATTACTTGCTAGATACAGGCAATGATAAATGATTGCTTCCTGGAAGATTCTTTTACTCATGTTTTAGGTTTACAGAGTTCCTGTGATCTACTTACATAAAAATAGCCTCCAGTTGTGACACTGAAACCCAAACCCACACTGACATCTCTCAAGCCAAGTCCGTCTTGGGGTTTGCAATGGCCTCATATTTCTACCTTGTTCAATTTCAGCCACGTAATATAGCCATACCAGGCAAAAACTATTAATTTTCATTTTGTTACTTTCTGTAACTTCTTAAAGCCATAGTGCTCTAGAGCTGCCTACAAATTAACTCCAAGTAAAATAAGTCACCCTTAAATGATTGACTTGCTTTCCTGGATATAAGTAATAGTATCCATTGATTAATGCACCTGTGAATATATGGGTAAAACTAAAGTAATAAATGTTTCAAAAAGAAATAAACTTTTTGCAGCTTCTATTGCAGGAAACAATAAGACATGCTCTTAAAATTATTCCTGATCTTTAAAAACTATCATTACTTATACAATTTTGTTACATTTTAATATTGTTTATGCATTAGCATGGTTTTAGCTTTTTAAAACTAACAGTATTTTTGCAGAAGATTTTGCTTTACAAGTTACTGACTCAACCTATGCAGATCCCCAACTCTCCTTTTTATTGCTTCATATGGAATAAATCATCTAAAATTTCTAAATGATACATAACAATGAGATATCTTAAACTCTTTATAAAGGACTGAATACATTTTTTAAAAATTGGCATAGAAATTTGAAAAGGATTAAAAAGCAAAGCAAGGAGTATATTTTACATTTCCAGTTTGCAAGGGACATAGCAACCAGCCAACACCACATATCAGCTAAGAAAAGGGGGAAAGTTAATGAATAATTCAGAATCACCGCCAGATCCTCAACATCATAATGGCTTGTCATACTGTTGGTTTGTCTTGCTGGACTCACTTAACTGGCACAGTCTATATTTCCACACAGCTTTATTCAGTGAAGAAAATCTACACTGAGACCACAAGCCTTAACAAATTGTCAAGGGATGAGCTTGAGGTAACTGAAAATCTCTGCATATTTAAATATTCAGGAGCCAAACCTGATAAATATGTAGGAAAAGGCAGATTTTTAAGTGAAATAAAAGGTTCCTGTTTGCATCTCAGGTAATTTGCCAGTTCACTGTTTCTATATTAAATAGAAACTTTGGCTTTAAATGTTGACAAATGAATGATCTGATTCTTTTGGAGGAGTTATTATCCAGTGAGAGCTGTGTGTTATATGAGCAATTTTGTTTTAGTTCTGGGGCACTTGGCATAAGGACCCTCCACTATAATCTGCAGCTTGAGGACGCACAGCTGGAATGGCAATGGATCTGTTATTTGTAAAACATCCGTGAATTTCACCACAGGCCTTCCACCAACATGGAAGCATCTGTGAATCCAACTGTTCCCCAGCTGTTTGTTCATCCACTACTTGCAGGTTCTTGTAGTATAAAGTCCCTATTAATACTGCTGGTTACATTACACCCCTGATGGGTCTGTACAAAATCGTTCCGTTTAAACTACAGTTTAATGCATGAAATCCCCCAAAGATAAACCCTTTAAGATTCCTGGAAAAAAAAAAAAAAGAGAGAGAGAAAGAAAGAAATCATGTCTCCTTGGAGTTACTGCCAGGATTTCTGGGCCAACTCTCCTCATTTTCATTTGAACCCCTTTTAGTTTCCTAAGTTTTTGCAAAGGGTCCTCCCTTCCAGGCAGATACACATTCAGCGCTTTACCATACAAAAAACAGAAAACTTTTCCATGAAAGCAAGATTCAAATACTAAAATGAATAAAAACAAATGCCAGACTAAAGTTGTTTTAGGCCTTATCTTCAAAAGCACAATTGCTTCAGGACCCCTTAACAAATAGTTTTTCTTATTAAGGCTCTGGAAATTTTAATTTCTTTAACGGTGACACACATATTTTAGGTTTTAATTAAAAGTTTTGAGTTATAATAATTTTCATCATTGTGCCACTGTACTTTTATTTAAAAACAAATTGCATTTATAAATCATTTGGTAAAGGGTATTTAAGAGCTTTACTTCAGGAAATGGAAAAAGAGTAGACTTTCATATTAAAAGCAAAACAATAATATGTAATGTTTAAATTTGCAATGAATATTTATTTTAACTTAAATGCCAACTAATAATTATGGTAAATGAATGATTATAAGATATGGTAATTGAACAAAGTTGAAAGTTTTGTGATTGTTAATAGAAACATCAATGATTTGCTTTAAAATTCAGATATCATCAAAGATTATATTTTGTTTTATTCCTCCAAAATTTTATTCAGATCTTGCTAATTGCTGTAATCCATGAACTCTGAGCAGTAGCTTGTTATGTCTTCCACATCAGCAGATCTAGAATTTTTTTTTAATTTTAAATTTTGTATTTATTAATCACCATATTTTTTTTTCCTAGACAGAGTCTTGCTCTGTCACCCTCGGTAAAATGCAGTGATGTCATTGTAGCTCGCTACAACCTCAACTTCTGGGCTCAAGGGATCCTCTTGCCTCAGCCTCTCGAGAGTTGAGACTACAGGCATGTGCCACAATGCCTGGCTAATTTTTCTACTTTTAGTAAAGATAGGGTCTCGCTCAGACTGGTCTCGAACTCCTGACCTCAAGCAATCCTTCTGCCTTGGCATCCCAGAGTGCTAGAATTACAGGCATAACCCACTGCACCCTGCCAGACCTAGAGTTTTTTAACATCAAAATCAATGTTCTCTCTAGTACCTAATGTTTGTTTTTCTATTGATTTATGTTTCTTTGAAACTAAAGAATATAGATTCAGTTCAATAAGAGTAGTAATATAAGTGTAACATGTAACAGCTTAAATCGGATATTACATCATTCATTAACAAAGCAATATCAATAGAGTCTCACTTTGTGGATTTCTACATTCCATTTAAATTTTGGTAAGTTTTTGAAGTTTCAGTTATTAAGCTTCATTTTTAGATTATAGATATTAGATTTGTTTGTATTCATAAATGAAAATAAATGTAATGTCACTTTTAAAATAAAATTCCTGATATGTAGGCCACTTTCCAATAGGAAATAATATATTGGGCTCTCTACTTAAAGAAAGAAAATATGTAAAATACCTTCTGCCTGCTCACATTAAAAGAAAATATTACCAATCCATAAGTAGACAAGTAGTTGATAAAATATATTGTGTATGCAGGTGGTGAGGAATAGCAGGCCAAGTTGTTCTGCAGGCTTAGCTCTGCCGTCTCTTCTGGCCTGTGGCCTGATTACTCATACTAAGCAACATTTCTCCAAAGAAACAGCCACTCTTTTTCCCCATTATTATCCCTCTCCATATCACTGCTTTACACACCTCCTTCCCAAACCCAATCTCCATTGAGGTGCTTACTGGGCTGTGACCTCTACTCACCTACTTAGAGTCCCAGGGAATGTCTCTGTAATTCATGACACTTTGGCCACACTGGTCAAACTCATGACCAGCTCAGGATCTTACATTAGATCTTCCCTCTGCCTAGAATAATTTTTCTTTATGTTTTTATGGCCATGGCCATGTCTTTTCATGTTAATGTGTCAGAAAACCCTTCTCTAATTATCCAGTAAATTTTAGCTATTCCCCATAATCTTCTGTAGAAAGTAGGAATTACATTTGTATGCACATAATGGAAAACTCCATTAAAAAGTGGCTTAGGTGACTTAGGACTTGATTTTTCCCATACCCAAGAGGTATGTTTGCAATTGGTAAAAACAATTCAAGGCCCTTGTCTGGTCTTTATCACATCAGCCAAAACTTCCACATTTCAGCCAGGAAGAAGTAAATGTAGAAGAGGGGAGTGTACTGCAAAAGGGATACAAAGCTCTTCCCGAAATTTCAAAAGTCTTCTCATATTTCATTATTCAGAACTGTGTCACATGGTCACAAAAGACACTTAAAAACATAATATTTTTGCCACTTTGTACAGCAATGATGTTCTGCTAGCAATAAAGAAAGGATAATAAATAGGCATCCAGCAGCATCTATCAAATTTTCTTTTTTTATTTCAAAGTATTACACAGTTACAAATGTTTTTTTTTTATTACATGGATCACTTTTGTAATACTTGAGTCGGAGTTAAAAGTATGACCATCACCAAGATAGTGTTCATTGTCCCCATTAGGTAGGTTTTCACCTATCCTCTCCTTCCCCCAGCCCCCTGCTTGATCTCCACTGAGTTTTACTTCCATCCGTGCACATGAGTGCTGACCAGTTAGTTCCAGTTTAATAGTGAGTACATGTGGTATTTGTTTTTCCATTCTTTATATACTTCACTTAGGACAATGGTCTCCAGTTCCATTCAAATTTTTGCAAAAGACATTAAGTCATCCTTCTTCATGGCTAAGTAGTATTCCATGGTATACACATACCACATTTTGTTAATCCACTCATAAATTGATGGACATTTGGGTTGATTCCCTGTGTTTGTTATTGTGAATTACGTTGCAATAAACATTCAGATATAGGTATCTTTTTGGTAAAATGTCCTTGGTTCCTTTAGGTAAATACCCAGTAGTGGAATTGCTGGATCGAATGATAGGTTTACTTTTAGTTCTTTGAGGAATCTCCACACTATTTTCCATAGAGGTTGTACTAATTTGCAGTCCCACCAAAACTTCATTAAGTGTTCCTTTCTCTCTGCATCCACGCCAGCATCTATTGTTTTGGGGATTTTTAATAAAAGCCATTCTCAGTTTTATTAAAAAGTAAGGTGATATCTCATTGTGGTTTTGATTTGCATTTCCGTGATGATTAGTGACATTGAGCATTTTTTCATATGTCTATTGGCCATTTATCTTATTTTGAGAATCTTTTGTTCATGTCTTTTCCCTACTTTTTAATGGGGTTGTTTGATTTTTTTCTTGCTAATTTGCTTGAGTTCTTTATAGATTCTGGCCATTCATCCTTTATAAGGATGTATAGCTTGTAAATATTTTCTCCCATTCTGCAGATTGTCTATTTGCTCTGTTAATTATGTCCTTGGCTGTGCAGAAGCTTTTTTAATTTAATCAAGTCCAATTTATTTATTTTTGGTGTTGCTGTGATTGCTGTTGGAGTCTTCTACATAAATTCTTTGTCTGGGCCCATATCTAGAAGAATTTTTCCAACATTTTCTTCTAGAATTCTTATAGTTTCATGCCTTACATTTAAGTCCTTTATCCATCTGAATTAATTTTTGTGAGTGATGAGAGATATGGATCCTGTTTCATTCTTCCACATGTGGCTACCCAATTTCCCAGCACCATTTATTGAATAGGGATTCTTTCCCCCAGTGTATGTTGCTGTCTGCTTTGTCAAAGATCAGTTGGACATATGTAGATGGTTTTATATCTGGGTTTTCTGTCTGCTCTATGGGTCTATGTCTCTATTTTTTGTGCTAATACCATGCTATTTTGCTTAGTATAGACTTGTAGTACAGTTTGAAGTCTGGTAATGTGATGCCTCCAGATTTGTTTCTTTTAAGATTGCTTTGGCTTTTCAGGCTCTTTTCTGGTTTCACATGAAGCATAGAATTATCTTTTCTAGATCTATGACTAAGGAAACAAATTGCAGATGATACAAACAAGTGGAAAAACATATATTCATGGATCAGTAGAATCAATATTGTTAAAATGTCCATACTACCCAAAGCAATTTACAGATTCAATGCAATCCCCGTCAAAATGCCAAAGTCAGATTTCACATATCTAGAAAAATAATTCAAATTTTCATACATATGTTTTGTTTTATTTTCTTTGCTTCCCTTATCATATTAATTGTTAATGTGCTTATGTATTTAGTGTCCTATCTCCCCTTTACTAGACGGTGAGTTCCAGGAGATAAAAAGCCCCATTTCTCTAATGAATTTCTATAATCTAGGAAACTCACTGGCCCATAGTATCTGCTTTATAAATATTTTCTTCATGAAAGAATATTGGATTAATTGAAGTTTGATTAAACGGCAACTTTGACTCATGTAGTTCAAACTTATAAAACAAATATGTCTTGTCTTAAATTGTCACAGAAAATGTCTTCAATCTTTTCAGTTAGTTGTGCCAATAATTATTTAAATTTTTACTCCAAAGAATTATCATGTAGAATCAGTGATTACAAAGGTTTAATTTGTAATTACCTTGTTCTGATTTGAAAGAATTCTACTACTTGAATTTCAACACATTCTTTTGTATAAAGCTAATTCCTATCAGTTCACCACCCTCCCTTCCCCTCTTCTCCCCCAACAACAGAAATACAATAAGTAACATAAGTTTAAACAAATATTAAATGCTAAAAATTTAGCCAGATATCACATATATATATTTCAGAAAAAAAGTTATATGTTTAATGAACTTCTATCATGCTGTAAATTAATGAAAGGCCATGCTTGTTGGCTTTATAGTTTCATAATTTAATTTCTAAAATGCAGTATTTCTTAAATGGATATCTGTTATATGTAAGTTAGGAGGATTAGGCTACTTCTTTCCTTAGTTTTAAAATGAAATTGTTATGTAAATATCTGCTAAATATAGCATGCATATAAATATTAATAATTTAGTTGAAAGGTGTTCAAGTACTTTTAAAAAGTATCTTAAGTATCTTTAAGTATCTTAAAAGTTCAAGTACTTTTAAAAAGACTATATCTTAAACAATTACAGCTAAGAACTTTAGTAGCTCTTTTAGAATATAAGCCTTTGTAGGCAGAATGAGAAAGTTTCTGTACTTAAAACACCTATCATCAAATTCCTGGGAAATAGTTACTTTTATATTCCCTGGCCCTGGATATTGTTAAAAGCAAATGAAAAATCATTAGTTGTTTGGTTGTTTTTCAGTCCCTTTGAGACTGGACGAGCACCAAATGTCATTTACAGCACAAGAAAGTTTACTTGAAAAAGAAAGTTCAACGCAGTAAAGACAGAGCAATTTCTGTTGGATCACAGGGAATTATCTGTAGTTTCTTTACAGAAAAATCATAGAAAACTAATGCAATTCTTTTTATGTTCCCGTCATTATATAACAATTATCAAAGAATATTATTTTAATTATCCAAGCAATTACTTTCCCAGTGAGAGAACTGAGGACCTGAGAACTATCAACTTAGCTAAGTTACACAGAATCACAGACTTGGCTTAGAAATGGTGTTAAAACTGCAACCCAAGTTTCCTGAGTCTTTAGCTTGTGTTTAGACCATTCTTTCGCTAGGGTGCCTAATAAATGGGCAGCTGCAAAGGATCATTAATTCTTTCAGGGCACTAGGGTATCATTCAAATACCCAGAAAGAAACAACTCGCCAATTGTTACACTGACTGCCTGAAAGAGTTAAAAGGCTGAAAAACTTATACCTACAAACATCTTGTTCATCTTGTTGATACCTTGTATCACTGTACAGTCAGAGTTATCTTTAAGTTAAAAGTAAATTTAACTTTATATGAATTTATATGTGTATTTGTTGTTTACTTGGAAGACTAGGCAAATCATTGTAACCTAGAGTGCTCCACTCACTAAGCTGGTTCCCTGTATAAATTTTCCACAATGAAATAATATGGAGATTACAGCAACCACAAGTAAAATTGCAGTTCTGGAGTGTCAGCTTTTTCTACTTCACATTATGTATCTATTAATAAAGACTAAGAAGTTTATTTCAATGTTCAAAACTTCTCCATAATTGATAAAATGGGAATACCTGATAATATAGTTAATAGAAAGTTAGTAGATAAATACAGTGTTATATACTCACTATTTTTTAATCAAAATAAATATCTCAGCACAATTTTAGTACCAAATAGCTTAGTTGCAACCATTTAGATTCTTGAAGGTAAATTTTATATGGTACTAATAATAAATTTCATGTGTGGTGTTGTTGGTCTTCAGAAAAAGCTGATTTTTCTTTAGGCCTATGACTAGATTGAAAATAAAATGGCTTAGCATTTTTTAAAGGCTGAGAAAAAATTCATAAGGCAATATTACTAAGAACACAGAGCCTGTAATTATCACCTGCTGACTCCAAAGTGCAAAATTTTCCTAGAGTTTTATTTACAAATTGTATTTCTCTGAATTTAAAGAATATATAAGAGAATAGAAAAGAAGAATGAGGGAGAGAGAAGGGAGGAAAGGAGCAAGAGAGAGAGAAAGAAGAAGTGAAGAGAGGGAGAAGCAGAGGAGTGGAGGAGAACGATGAGCAGGAGGAGGAGAGAAGGAGACAGGGCGGGGGAGGCAGAAGAGAAGAAAGGGGAGGAGATGATCACCAGGGAAAGCACAGTGTGTCCTCCAACTGCAATCTCTTCTGGCTAAAAGAAGGAAAACTAAGCAAAGTATCACTATGTGTTGATAGTCCTAAAGGATTTATTTCCCGGGAGCTCTGCATATAACACACAGAACGCCTAACTGCTATTAGGTGAAAGCCCCAGTCCTTCCCTCCTCCAGCGTCTGTCCCACAACACCTTCTCCTGGTTTTCTCCTTTCTGTTCTTTGAATATTTCCATTTCTTCTCTTTCTCATCAAATGCAATCTATTTACCTGCAGCACAGTATCACACGGACTTAATTCTTTTTGCTTCTTTATCTTTCACAAAAAATCACTATAGCTTAGAAAACCCAAATTATAGTAAGAAATACATGAGGCATTAGTGATTCAGATTTTGATCGCCAATATACACTGAGCTTATTTTAAGCCACGGATAAATCTATTGAAGAACAGTAGAATATTTATCTTGCAAATAGATTGATAGCAGAATTGATAGTAATGAGGAAAATTTATATCAGAACATTTAAAATGAAACGTGCTTCTAAAATTGGTAGGTGACTTGGGAAATATTTTTATTGTTAAAAGGTTTGTAGTATTTTAGAACATCAAAAGTTTCTTATTATAGCATTTCAGATTTGGGAAAATATTAAAGAATATTGATATATCTAAATTTAGGAATAGACTTCTTTTTTCCTTTGAAATTCTTTCAGGGTTATGACACTCTTATATCTATTATTTCCATAAAAGATATTTCTGATACATCTGCTGAGTTTTAAGCACTAAGAGATTTTAATATTTCAAGAAATTTATGGTTTATACTTGACGTAACTTTAGAGCTGCTTCCTAGTGCTGAATATTCATATATGTTATCATCTGTAGGTGTTAATTCCATTATTCAAAGTGTTATAGTCCATATGAATAAAATTAGTGCTTTCTATGTATCCAAAAATTGTATTTCAAATTTCTCTTTATGTAGCACATTTTTTTCCGAATATATTTCAGCCATTATGTGCAGAACACCACTGAAAGTCATTTCTTGTTATTTGTTTTCATTGAGAGAAGATAAGTAGAAGGAATAATTGCCATTTGATTCGTTTGATTCTTTCATTTCAATCTTGGGAGGGAATTGAAGTTGCTTAAAAATTTTTCTCTCAAAATATTACAGTTAAAGTTCTTCAATGTATATCTTCAGTTTGCAAACATTAAGAGAAAGTGCCAGTAGATATTCAGCTACCTGAATAAATTAAGACCTAATATACTTGAAGAAAGATGATTTGAGAACATCCTTTTGCGATGAAGTTCTTACCAATTTACATGCAAGAGTGGATCAATATCATTTAGACTAATTTTCAAAATGTTTGACAAAGTTCATCATTATCTTCTGCTCAGAAGTTTCTTCTTTAAAAGCACTCACATTGTTCATGGAAATCAAGCTGCTATCTTTTACTTCTTTTAAGGGTTTTTGATTCTTATATGGAATCAGACTCTGTTTTGCATATATTGTTAGACAAAAAACATGAATATTAAACCATTATTTTTACATTAGCAAGTTTTCCCAAGGTGGGTTTTTATCATTTTAAAGACATTTTGTTTTGTGTGTTACTCCCTTTTTGTCTAATCACCTCTAAAATTATGAACACTACAAGAATAATACACTCTGAATAACAAAACAGCTTGAAATATTCATAACTAAGAAAGCAACTATTAAATGTTCATAAACAAAGTTGTTTGGAGACTCCTTTATTAATTTTTAATTTATTTTCAGTCAATTCCTTATTACTTCCAAATTCCTGTAGGGGAATCTGTTAATTAGTCATGCGTAAAATATTCATTAAAACCAGCTTTCTATTTTCTTTTTTTATTGCAAATTTACATTTCTAATGCTATAACCAAAATAAATGCCATTGGGTAGAGAAACCACATTAATTTTGATCAGCCACTTAAAATAGAAGTTCATACAACAAAAGATATGGTAATATAAACTAGACTAATATTGAGGTGCTATGTTGGTAGAGCCTCATATTGAAATAACACATGGCTATCTAGTTTATGTTCGAAAAAATCAACACTACATAAAATGCAATATATATGAAATCTAGTAATCTAAAATGTAGTAATACTTACTTTGTATTAATATTTGTATACCTTTACATTAAAAACATTTCAAAAACAACATTTAGTTTAGTTAGGAATTCTAAATCAGTGACAATATTTACATTAAATTGAAATAATTGATAGCACAATTTTGCTAAGCTAATCATCCTTATGTTATACTCTTCTGAGTTTCTTTAGTTGTTATATATTACTGTTTAAAATACATTGTCTGTCTTTACCATGGATTATGTTGTTTTGATTCCACACTACAAATAGCAAAGTAGTATAGGAAATGGAGAATTTATGTGAGTTTAGTATTATTAAATGTAGCAATTGACCTTTCCTCTAACATAAAAATATGTTAGTAAAATATTCATACAAATATCTCTGAAAGAAACATATGCCAGCATTGTGAGAAAAGTTTCTTATGCCCGGTATAGTATTGTCAGAGTGAAATTATCAGTCTGACTGAGAACTCTTTTGTGTGTGGCTACATTCCAGATAGTCTATATTTACTGCAGCTCTTCCAGAAGTCTATGTTCAAATTTTAAGTCTTCAGTCATATAATTAGAATCTGTAAAATAAAACTGCCCAATTAGGAACTTTACTAAAATAAAATATGTTTTTTACTGGAAAAAGTAAAAAAAATATTTTATAAGAAGGAAAATGTAATTACACTCAAAGAGAAACAACAAATAAATAGAACATTTTTCCTTTGCTTTTAGGAAGAGGGCTAAATTTATTAGCAAATTAAAGTCATGGTCAATTGCCACATGTTTACAACATAGTAACATGTAGCAAAATTAACCAAAGGTCTCAGAGTTCTAACTCTGTCCTCTGAGACTGAACCAAAAAGAAGGCAAAGATTTAAGTAGCACATACTTATCCAACAATAAAAACTACTCATCAGGATGATTAAGATTACACGGATCAACATTTTAAAAAATGATTTTTTTGTAAACAGTAAATCAATAGAAGATTGAATTTTTGGAAGGCAAATGGCGATATTGAAGCAGATCTGTAAGTAATAGACAAAAATACCTTTTAATAAATGCTTAATTGTAGTAGGCTATGGTCAAAATATATTCTAAGAAATGGTTAATCATAAGTAGCCTACACCCGATTATTAGAGTCCATTTGCTAGACTAATTTTACTTCTCAATCTATAGTCTTTAGGGTTGGTTATTCTCTAAACAAAATCCACCTAGCCTGATTATTATCTAGCCTGCATTGACCACAAGAATATGGAAAAAGACATTCATAGTTATATAAACTAAATTATCAGTCTAAATCTGTAATAATAATTTTTTAAAAACACTTAATTTAACATGCCTTGCTGGTAAAGAATTGACACTTGCCCTCTAAGAGTTTTCAAAGAATTAGCAGTCAAGACTTCATAGCTCCATGATTTTTCAGTCTTGAACAGCATAATTTAAGACCAGGTTCCCTAACTTATGTGAAGCCCTTTAAGAGATCTTAGAGTCTCTTTTTTATTTGAAAACTTCCCTTTTCATATATTTCCTCTATTTTCCAGGTAGAAAATCATTTTTACATCTTAGATGGTAGAATGGAAAGTGACTAGAGAAGAACATGAAATTCAAGTCTCCCTGTTACAGATGAGAAGCACTGTGTCACGCACAGGTATGCACAGGGAGCAGGGGTCAGCGGGATCTGGGGCCATCCACGTGCTTACTCTCCATGAGAAGAAATTCAAAGCAAAATGGAAGCTGAACAGTGTGTGAGTGAATGTCTATGGGAAGAAAGATAAAAACACCAAATTGCCTTACAATTTGGCACGTTTTTAAACACAGTTTCCTCAAGTGAAAAAGGCAAAAGTTTTCCTGCTTGTTTTCACACTGCTGTGAAACCTCAATAATATATATGTAAGTATATTCCAGTGTATAAGGATGAGTTATAATAATATAACATTATACCATCTGCCCCTTGTTCTGGCTGTGAACTTTTAACATTATTCTCGACAGAGCTCATCCTTGTTTTTCAAAGTGATTTAAAATCCTCAAATAGTTCTTATCTGTCCTGATTCTATTCCAGTGAAAATATCATGAGTTGTGTAACCAATAATGTTTTTTTCCTAAAATATCTTTGATGATTTTCAGTATTTTAAAAGATTTTTTTTTTAAGTGTGTGTGTGTGTGTGTGTGTATGTGTGTATGTGTTTTCTACAGGAATAGTTTGGCAGGTTTAGTTCTATGAGAATTGGATGATAGCTCTCCCAAAGAACCAGTAACAACACTTTCTCAGAACTGTAAGAATGATGTGTTTTTTGAAAATATCCTCAGCTGGGTCTGAGACTCTTAACTGTAGGCTACGGCTCCTTATAAAGAACATCTCCCCACAACTAGTGAGTTTCCCACTTAAGATACTGCCATATGTAGCATTTTCTTGCTCACTAAGAGACTGTATTTCATTCCTATGAAAATATATTGTGTTGTTTCTTTGGAAAATAATGAAACTTTCAGGAAAAATGGTGTCTTTTCATAAAAACACCTAAAAATTACGCTATTCTATAAATATTTTGTGTCCCATCCTTTAATAGTGATAGGAAGCTGAATATTATATAAACAAAATAAAGCAAAATGACACTCTGTAACCTAGACAAATGATAAAAATATACTTTGTTTTTACTGTACACACTATGAAAATTGACTAAAACAAACTGCATTGCTATTATTATGAATGTATCTGGTTTTCCCAGTAGAAATACATGAAATAAGTAGTCACAAAGTTATATAATAATATCCAAACAGTTTTAAATGTATATACTACTGCAAATACTCTTTATAAAATGAATAGTAATCAAAGTCATGTAAAAATGATTAAAAGGGCAGTTTGTATTAAGAAAAAATTGGTTTCTGTTTTTATATTTTTAAGACTTAACTAAGCAATTACCTACTACCCTAAAACATACTCACAGTAGAACAAAACAATTAAATATAATATCCTATTATTAGCTAACAAAGCTAAAATTTTGGCACAGAAAATAATCTTATTTTTTACTTGACCATGAAATAGAAAAGAAAAACTTATTTTCACAATCATTTCAAACACAAAATAACAACTTATGCACAAAAAAATCACCTTTTATGCACAACTTATGCACAAATATGTAGTACCATGATACAAAATTGAACATATTTTTATTCACATTCAAAAATCTTTTTAAGCTAAGATTTACATTGAAAAGGGAGAGATTTGGAAGAGAATCACAGATTAAGAATTCATCATTGCAGAATGACATTTCTTTTAACAACATAACTCAATTGCTACTCAAAAATAAATCATTTATGATTCAAATGCTGTGAATATTTATTTAGTGTCATATCTGTCAATTGTTTGATTTTTTTTCCCCAAGGATAGAGAAGAACTACTGTATATCTCTTACAAAACAGCTAAAATGATTCCTGGTCACAAAAAAATCACAAATGATGTGTGCCTTAAAATGAACAGCAGTATTTTTCAGTAGTCCTAATAAATCACAAAAAGAGCCAATAGAATTCTCCTAATACTGCTCTACTTGCTCTGTAGCCCTCGTTTTATAAAATATCATTCAAAGGCAACATTAGAAAAATCTATCCATGCTATTTGATAGGATGATATTTATATTAGATTTAATAAAAGCAGAAAGAATCAAATCCCCCAGGTATTTCCAAAATTCAAGTATCTACAGAATCCCAAACAGTATCTATGTGTCTATATTGTCATGCCTGACCAACATTTTCTCTAGGTACTATCCATAATGCTGATTTATGGGTCTAACAGGCATACTGGAACTGATAACAGATAGGAATTAAGAAAAACATTCTAGGACATTAAGTTAGAGAAGAGACTACTGAATTCTGGATAAGAATGAGTCATATTTTAATTAGATTATAGTATATCTATAAGATAATGTTCCAATATTTTAAAACAACATTTTAAATTAACTTACCACTGAACTTACATAGCGTTTATTTGTCATGTTGGAGATCAGTCGATTTAGTGTCAAAAACAGTTTGCTGGATGAATGATTTTGGACAAAGTATTATCACTCTCTAAAATGCAATGATAATGTCTATCTTTTACTATTTATGCTAAGATTGACTGAAGTTTTTCATGAAAATTACACTGTCACACAAAGCTCCATGCTAATATAAAGGATTACTGTGCTGATGGTAGTGATTAATATTTTTTGGCCAATTTCACCAAAAAAATTTTCCTTGAACTTTAATGCATTCTCTGGCAGTTAAACCTCCCTGTATAAGCTAGGTTTATCAGAGAGTTGAATCAATATTTTTATTGGTATATAATAGATATACATATTTTCAAGATTCATGTGATACTTTGATACATTCATATAATGTATAAAGATCAAATCAGACTACTTCGTATATCCATCACCCTAAATATTTATTTTTTCTTTATGCTAAGAACATTCAAGTCCAGAGAATTGAATCTTAATGGAAATCTCTTGGCTAAAATAAAGTAATGAATTAGTATATAAGTGAATGCATCACGGTAAGGTAGAAGTCAGTCAGGAATTTTGACATCCAGTTCCTTTATACATCTTCCAGTTAGTTTCTCTTGTGCTATGAAATAGAAGGTTGGATTATAGGCCCCCCAAGTTTCTATCCAACAATAAAGTTCCATATTTCTGATCAGAATAAAGAAATCAATGTTGCCTTATAGATCACTAAGCACAATACTGAGAGTCAATTGTACTTCTATGAGTCAAACATTATTCTAAAGCCATTAACTCAAATGATATTCAATACCACCTTCTCCCCGCAAAAGAAACCGTGAGGGAGGAAGAACAGACATTATTCTCCCTATTTTATAAAAAGTAATGCTAAATAAGGTTATAAGGTGTCATGAATAAAAACATAAAATGCTCACCAGAGACTGGAGTCCAGACTTTTTTTAATCTCAAGGGAATGAAAGAATTTCAGAATCTTTATGAAGCATTCTCTCATAAATGAAAAAAAAATTACTGATCATAGAACATGTTGATTTCTATAAAAATAAAATTTCTCATGAGTTAAAAGATATATTTAAGTATAGAGAGATTAAAATGTTTTATTCCACTAATTAAAATGTTATTATCCATTAATATATAAAAGCAAGAAGATGAACCATATTTGTTTATTCTTCCTTAGATGGTTTCAGCAAATGTTCATTGAAAAATGATCATTCACTCAAGTTTTTAGGTATTAGGCACTTCATAACAAGTTGTACTTGTATTTCAAACAGCATATCAGAGCCAAAAATGCATATAATTATTATGATCTTTAAAAGTATTAATTTTTTCTCTGTGTTTAAACATGAGTAAATAAATCATATTTTACGCACAAAACTCTCTTGAGTCAATTAGATTCAAGTTTAATCATATTCATATTTTATTTTAAAGCCATTAATTCACTTAATAAAAGTATAATCATGTCATTTATACAAATTGCTTTTAGATATCATATAATAATGTTTATTTTGGTTCAAAATAAACATTTATTAAGCTGCTTTAAGATATCCTGTAAACAAATATTTAAGAAAAACAAACCATAGCTCTATTTCTAAATTGTCATGTTATATAATACGTCACAAGCTTTGATGTAGTTCATAAAACCTAAAATACAGTAATACAAACTGTATACTATTTATATGTCTAAGACATTTGAATGTTAACTCTTGAAAATTTTCTATTACTGATTTCCTGGTAAAAAATAATACATTGGATTGAATTGCTGGTAGCTGAAAGAGTAACACAAATTAAGACACAGTGAAACTTATTCACTTCCTTCAGTAAGCTCAATTTAGATAGAAAGTTTATAACTTGCGGATTGTCTTTTTTTGGTTGAGTGACAGAAAGTAACAGTGGTAACTGCCACAGCGTATTAGCATACAGACTGAAGAAAGACTATTTTTTATTTGCTAAAAAATACTTATTCTTTCTAGTGCAACTTTAAAATTTATTCCTAGGTGGACTCTATATCTTATTTAGTAAACTAAATTCAGAACATAGCATATCCATTGCATTTTAATATCAACTTTTTATAAGATTTATGAAAATAAAATATTATGATAATAGCTTTTGAGAGCATTATCACTTTCAGGGTCATGAAGTGAACTGAAAAGAAGAAAGGGAGGGAGGGAAGGAAGGAGAAAGGACTGGAAAGGGAAGTGGGAAGAGAGAGGTTCAGGGGAGAGAGAAAGGAAAAAAGTCTGACCCCCTAATAAACGAGCTCGCCTTCCATTGCCTTGTATTCTGCCACACGGAGCAGCGTGTCACACGGAGCAGTGTGTCAGTGGGAAGAAGGAAGAAGTAATTCACAGATTCTGCAGATTCCAGTCATAATCACACTAATGGATTCTGGACTTCCTAGGAACTCACTGAGAAGATGAAACTTGGCAGAACCCATGTGGAAATTCATTTCATCTGTTTCATTTTATACTGTCTATCATATATTTTTGATGACTAAATGGAAAAGAAAAAATGAAATTCTACCATATGAATTTCTATTAAATATCATTTTAGCTATCAGTTGTCACACCTGCTATTTGATGCATTTCAGTCAATTGACACATTATTAATATATATTTTTGCAACTGATATCATTTTCTGAAGGATTATTTATTTTGCAATAAATCCAATGTGTTGAAAATTTATTCAGACATAAACACATAGCAAATATTTGTTTCCAATATATTTAAATATCCATCAGTGTGAATCTGTAAGGTATTGAATACTGTGCCTGTTTTTAAGTAAAAATGAGTCACTATTTTCCATGATAATGTCATGACAACTCTGCAAGCTCTCTTCTGAAACACATAGATCAGCACGTGTACTCAGACTTGCACACAATTTCAGAAAGTTGTTTTTTAACTTTAATTTTCTTATATACAAATTATATTAATAGTTGCAATTATGTAATTATTGCATATGTAAGTATGTAATTATGAGTTATAATGTGTTATGATGTTTGAATGCAATGTGGAAAGATTAAGCTAATTAATATATCCAGCACCTCAAATATTTAACATTTTTGATGAGATCACTAGAAATTTACTCTCAGCTATATGAAAATATAAAGAACTCAGTTATTAGCTATATTCACTATGCAGCACAATTGATCTCAAAAAAACAAAACTACCAAATTTATATCTGCTGTCAAACTGAGTCTTTGTACTCTTTGATTATCTCTTCATTCTCCCACCCCTCAGCCTCTGGTAAACACCTTCCTACTCTCTACTTTTACGAGTTCAGTTGTTATAAATTCCACATATAAATGAGAACACACAGTATTTGTCATTCTGTGTTTGGCTCACTTAGTATAATGCTCTCCAGTTCCATCCCTGTGTATCTTAGAAAGTTCTGAGGCTTCTTGATACCTCTTCACAAGCCCCTCTCACGTTCTAAAGCTCCATCAAACTTCTACAGCTGATCAGTTTTACCTCTAAAATTCTATCATTAAACTCATACATTATACTTATACATTAAACTTATCCATTATATTTTAGTACACCCAAATATGTATATTTAAGTATAATGCCATACAGGATTTATCTCTTAACTATAGCATAAACATATACAAAAGCAGATTTTAAAAGATACAGATGCAGTGAATAATATTTTACTGCTTCCTTATTGAGATAGCTTTAGAGTATCATTACCTGTATTCTTAAGAGAGACTCAAAATTAAATAGTATATTATATAAGACCATGTTTCAAAAAGTGTTCTTAAATTTGGGGGATAAATTTTTGTTACATATGATTAGATAGTCAATGTTCTTACCTCCTAAAATGACTTAACCTGGAAATAATAAAAGTATGAGCATCCCAATTTCCAAACCAGCAGTCTATACATTATTATGTACATCACATGTACTGGGCATTATTATGTACTTCATGAAGCTGACTTAGCAACCAAACTTCCAACCCAGTAGACTCTTGCTAAACAGAAATTTCTCAGTTGGGTGCTGAAAAAAATCTTCATACATATATGTTTTGATTTATATATATTTCAATTTCTTTTTTATAGTCAGCCTTAAATATTTTTACATGTTTCCTCTTAATTTATTTAAATAGATCCGAGGTTAAGCACATTAAATGTATCCTTTATTAAAGAAATTCAAGATGATCTTCTGGACTCTTGTTTCTATACCTGCATGACATCTTATTCAGATCTCTTTCTTTGGCTGCATCATTTGATAAAAAGAAAGAAAGAATAAAAGAGAATGCATTCTTTTAACAGAGGCATTCTTTTTTGGATTTTTTTCTGCCAAATAATTTTTATTTTTTTATTTCAAAATATTAAGGTAGTAAAAATGTTTTTGTTATATAGGTATCTTGTATAATGGTTAAGTCAGGGCTTTTGATGTTTCTGTCATCAAAATAGCATTCCTTGTACTCAATATGTTAAGTTTTCATCCTTCTCAACCCCTCCCACCATCCTTCCTTCTTTGTTTCCAATTTCCTTTCTACCTCTTTATGCTCATGTGTAGCCACCGTTTAGCTCCTACTTATTAGAGAGAACATCCGGTGTTTGGTTTTACATTTCTGAGATACTTCATTGAGGATAATGGTCTCCAGCTCCATCCAAGTTGATGAAAATTACATTATTTCATTCTTTTTTATGGCTGAGTCATACTCCATGGTACGTACACAAACACACACACACACACACACACACACACACATATATACATATATACCACATTTTCTTTATCCCTGTATGAATTGATGGGCATGTACATTGATTCCATATCTTTGCAATTATGAATTGTGCTGTGATAAACATTCATGTGCAGGTATCTTTTTGAAAAAATGACTTCTTTTCCTTGTGGTAGATACCCAGTAGTGGGATTGCTAGATAGAAAGGTAGGTCTACATTTATTTCTCTGAGAAATCTCCATACTGTTTTCCATAGAGATTGTACTACTAATAATTTGCAGTCCCACCAACAATGTATAAACATCCATTTCCCTCTGCATCCACACCAGCATCTATTGTTTTTTGACTTTTTAATAATGACATTCTGAAAGGGATAAGGTAGAATCTCATTGTAGTTTTAACATGAACTTCCCTGATGATTAATAATGTTGACAATTTTTCATATGTTTGTGGGACATTTGTCTATGTCCTTTTGAAAAACTTCTGTTCATATCTTTTGCCCACTTTTTGATGAGATTGTTTTTTTCTTACTGATTTGAGTTTTTTGTAAATTTTGGATATTAGTCCTTTGTCAGATATATAGTTTGTGAATATTTTCTCCCATTCTGTAGATTGCCTATTCCCTCTGTTGATTAATTCCTTTGCTGTACAAAAGCTTAATTAAGTTAAGTCTCATTTATTTATTTTGTTGTTACTGTATTTGTCTTTGGGTTGATCTTAGTCATAAATTCTTTGCCTAAGCCAATATCTATAAGACTTTTCCCTATATTTTCTCTTAGAATTTTTGTGGCTTTGTGACTTATATTTAAGTCTTTTATCCATCTTTAATTAGTTTTTGTATATGGCAAGAGAGTCTTGTTTCATTCTTGTGCTTGTAGCTGTTCAATACTCCCAGCACCATTTATTGAAGAGGGCTTGCTTTCCCCAGTTGTATTTGTTGTCTGCTTTGTCAAAGAGCTGTTGGTTGTAGACATATAGTTTCGTTTCTGTGTTCTCTATTCTGTTCTATTGGTCTGTCTCTACTTTTATACCAGTGCCAGGTCATTTGGGGTACTATAGCCTTGCAGTATAATTTGAAGTCAGGTAACATGATGCCTCCTGATCAATTAGTTCTTTTGCTTAAGATTGCTTTGGCTATTTGGGCTCTTTTTTAGTTCCAAATGAAGTTTAAGATTATTTTTTCTAGATCTGTGAAATATAACATTGGTATTTTGATTGGGCTTATATAGAATCTATATATTGCTTTGGGCAATATGGACTTTTAACAATGTTGATTCTGCCAATCCATGAGCAAGGGATGTATTTCCATTTGTTTGTGTAATCTGTGATTTCTTTCACTACTGTTTATAGTTCTTGTAGAGATTTTCCCCTCCTTGGTTATGTATATTCCTAGGTATTTTATTTTCTTTGTAGCTATTAGAATGGTATTGAGTCTTTGATTTGACTCTCTGCTTGACCCTTATTAATATAGAAAATGCTACTGACTTGTGAACATTGATTTTGTAGCCTGAACTTATTTATCAACTCCTGCAGTGTTTTGATTCAGTCTCCAGGGTCTTCTAGATACAAGTTCATATTGTCAGCAAATAGGGGTGTTTTGACATCCTCTTTCCCAGTTTGGATGCCTTTTACATCTTTCTTTTGCCTGATTGCTCTGGCTAGTACTTCCAATACTATGTTAAATAGAAGTCATGACAGTGGGCACCCTGTGTTTTTCCAATTCTTACGGGAAATGCTTTCAACTTTTCCCCATTCAGTATGATGCTGGCTGTAGGTTTATCACATATAGCTTTATAATTCTTAGGTATATTCCTTCTATGCCTAATTTCTTGAAGGTTTTTATCATGAAAGAGTGCTGGCTTTTATCAAGGGGTTTTTATTCATCTATTCAGATGATCACATGGTCTTTGTTTTTGTTTCTGTGTATGTGATGAATCACATTTATTGATTTGTGTATGTTAAAGCATTACGGCAACCTGGGGTAAAACCCACTTGATATTTGTTGAATTTAGTTTGCTAGCATTTTGTTGAGGATCTATGTTCATAAGGGATATTGAGCTGTAGTTTTCTTTTTTTGTTGTGTCCTTTTCTGGCTTTGGTATCAAGGTGATCCTGGCTTTGTAGAATGACTTAGGGAGGAATCCGTTCTTCTTGATGTCATGGAATAATTTCTGTAGAATAGGTAACAGTTCTTTGTAGATCTAATAGAATTTGGCTGTGAATGTGTCTGGTCTGGGGTTTTTTGGGGGGTAGGGGTATATATTTTTTATTACTGCTTCAAATTCCCTGGTCATTATTGTTCAAGATTTCTATTTCTTCCTGATTCAGGCATGGGAGGTTCTGTGTTTCCAGGAATTTATTCATTTCCTCTAGGCTTTCTAGTTTGTTTGTGTAGAGGTTTTCATAGTATTCATGGCAGATATTTTTTATTTCTTCTGTATCAGCTGTAATTTCTCATTTTTCATTTCTGATTGAGCTTATTTGAGTCCTTTCTCTTCTATTTCTGATTAATCTGGCTAGTGGTTTATTGATTTTATCTTTTAAAACAACCAACTTCTTTTTCATTGATCGTTTTGTTTGTCTGTTTGTTTGTTTTGGTTTTCATTTCATTTAGTTCTGCTCTGAACTTTATTTCTACTTTTCTGCTGGCTTTGGCTTGGGTTTGTTCTTTTCTATTTTCCTTGAGATGTGACATTAGGTTATTAATTTGTGATCTTTCTGTCTTTTTGATATAGGCATTTTAGGTTATGAACTTTCTCCTTAGAATTACTTTTTTTGTATCACATAGATTTTGAAATCTTCTGTCCCCTTGTTATTTAGTTTGAGGAATCTTTGATTTCCTTCTTAATTTCATCATTGGGTCAAGTATCATTCTGCAGAAGTTGTTTAATTTCCATGCTTTTGTGTAGATTTTAGTGTTTCTCTTGGAATTGATTTCTAGTTTTATACCATTGTTGTCTGAGAAGACACATGATATGGTTTTCATTTTTTTGAATTCGCTGAGACTTATTTTATATCATAAGATATGATCAATCTTGGAAAACGTCCCATGTGATGATGAGAAGAATGTATATTCAGTAGTTTTGGGGTAGAATGTTCTGTAAATGTCTGTTAGATTCATTTGTTCTAGTTTAAAATATCTGTCCTGTTTAAGTCCAGTGTTTCTTTATTCATTTTCTGCTTCGGTAATCTGTCCAGTTCTATCAGTGAGGTGTTGAAATACCTGGCAATTAAGATATTATTGGTTATTTCTTTGGTTAGATCTAGTAGAATTTGCTTTATAAATCTGTGAGTGCCTGTGTTAGATGCATATTTATTTAAGATTATTATATCTTCTTTGTGAATTGCTCCCTTTACCATTATATAATGACAATCCTTGTCTTTTTTTATCATTGTTGATTTAAGGTCTATTTTATCTGATATGGGAATGACTACACCTGGTCACTTTTGGTTTCCATTTGGGTGGAATATTTTTTCCCATCACTTTGCCTTGAGCCTATGTGAGTTCTTGTGGATTAGGTGTGTTTCTTGGAGATAGCAAATAGTAGGATTGTGTTTTCTCATCCATTCAGGCAATCTATGTCTTTTAAGTGAAGCATCTGAACTGTTCATGTTGAGTGTTAATATTGATATGTGAGATGCCGTTCTGATCATTATGTTGGATGATACCTTATTGTTTTGTTTTTGCTTGTGCTATTTATAAGAGTTGTGAGTTTTAACTTTTGGGTGTTTCCATTGATGGATATTTATTGTGGTGTCCCATGTATAATGAAATTTTCAGAATTTTCTGCAAGGCAGATCCACTAGTAACAAATTTCCTGTCAGGGTTAGGGAACCTGCAGCCTCAAGGCCACACATGGCCCTCCATATCCCCAAGTGCAACCTCTCAAGCGAATCCAAACTTCACAGAATAAATCCTTTTATTGAAAGGATTTGTTCTGTAAAATTCGGAATTGGTCAAAAAGCTGCACTCAGGGATCCAGAACGCCACATGTGGCCCCAAGGCTTCAGGTCCCCCATCCCTGCCGGCTTGTCTGGAAAAATTTTTATTTCTTCATCATTTATGAAATTTTGTTTTGTAGGATACTAAATTTTTATCTAACAGTTGTTCTGTTTAAGAAGACTAAAAATGGGACCCCTATCCCTTCTGGCTTATAAGGGCTCCACTGAGAAGTTTGCTGATAGTCTGATGGGTTTTCCTTTGCAGGTCAGTTTTTGTTCTCATCTTGCAGCTCAAAGAATATTCTCTTTCATTTTGACTCTGGCCAGATTGATGACTATGTATCTTGGAGATGTCCTATTTGCTATGAATCTTCCCTGAGTTTGATGACCATCTTGTATCTGGATATCTGAACTCTGGAGATATCAGGGCAATTTTCCTCAATAATTCATTCAAATAAGTTTTCCATGCTTTTTGCTTTTTCTTCTTCTTCTAGGATACTTATAATTCACATATTGGCTTGTTTGACATAGTCCCACATTTTTCTGAGTGATTGTTCATTCATTTTTCTGCATGTTTGACTCACTGAGTTAGTTCAAAAGCCTTGTCTTAAAGCTCTGAGATTCTTTCTTCTCCTTGGTCTAGCCTATTGTTGAAGTTTTCTGCTGTATTTTGTACTTCCCTAAATGACTCTTTCATTTCTTTAAGTTCAATTATATCCTTTCTTATATTGTTTATCTCTTTAGCAAGGTTTTCATATTTTTCATTTATGTGCCCAAATATCTTTTTGGTTTCTTTGTGTTGGTTTTAAATTTTCTCTTAAATCCCATTCATCTTGTTTTCCACCCATCCATATTCTGAATTCCATTTCTGACATTTCAATAATTTTTTTTAGGTTGGGGTCCATTTCTGTGGATCTATTGTGACCCTTTGAGGGTGCTGAACTTGTTTTTTTCATATCACCAGAGTTCTTTTGCTGGTTTCTTCTCATCTGGACCATTTTCTTTTAGTTTAGGGCAGATAGGTTTGCAGTACACCTATTCTCCTTTGCTGGGAACTCTCCTACTTAGTGAGAGTAAGGATAGAAGCACTGTCCTTAGATAGTGCTTTTGTGTCCTACTCTGGAAGATGACCTGGTGGGAGAGGGGTGAATGCACTGAAAGCCTGTAATGCAGTAGCTCTCCTTCATTGTGCCATTCCCCTATGGTTGCCACAGTCCAAGCAGATACTGAAGAATATCTGTTTGAATTGGCGGGTTGGTCCCAAGGCCACTATTAGAAGATATCCCCAGAGTCTGGGCAAGTCCCTCTGCACAGAGATGGGTGGTGGGACATTGCCAGGCTCCTGGGCACATCACAGGATTGCAGTCAGTGGTGGGTGGGTCACAGGACCTTGGCTATTCCCTGTGCATGTAGCATAGCCTTTGTGGGTGCCTGGGCATGTCACGAGTGCAGCCAATGACTAGGCAAGTCATAGGACCTTGGAAGGTGCCTGCATGGGTTGTGAGACCTTGGCAGGTGCCTGAACAGTTTGGCACTGTTGGTGCCCTTGGCCAATGGCAGGCTCATCAGGCCTAAGAAGCTGGGTTACTCACTGCTAACAGAGCCAGGGAGATGTGTGGTGTCCCGTCCAGAAGTTGTGGTGGCTGTGGCTCTCCCTCCACTCAGGTATGACTGTGGCTGGTGGGGTGATTTGGGAGGTTGCACGATAACCAGTCACAGTGCACATGAGAACTCTCACCCTCCCCGTTCCCTCCCTGGCCTAGCAGGGGATAATAAAGCAGATACAGTGGCATCCTCAATCCCTCTGCAGACTAGGTACTCTTAAATCATTTGTAATATTATGAAAATTTTTATTTTGTGAAGAAATATTTTTATATTATCCATTTATCAACATTCATGCATTAAAAATATATTTGAATGCATATTATTTATGAGCACCATGCTGGGTAATGTAGATGTCTTTTTTTAAAAGTTGATATCTACTTCCTTCCATTATATAATAACTCTCAGTCTTTAATCAATTGAATTGACAGGGTACCGCCTAAATTTCCTCTGACAGTTTTTTTTTAATCTACCACAGATACATTTTCTCCAAGTCAATAGAAAATAGGTGGTCCTTATCAACCACATGTAATTAGTTAACTGCATGTAAATGGGGACATAAGAATGAGTCCCCACCCTTGCAGTCTGAGTTTAGAATAAATCCTGGAAGTAGTGCTCATTTCATCAGGGAATACAGAAGTTGACATTTCTATAGTTAGCATGCTTAGTCTTCTGTGGCAATGGAAAAAAAAAAGAAAAGAAAAGACTGATCTAATCATTCCAGTATTTCAAATTACATCATACGTAGTGACTCTTAAAATGAAAACATACTTCATAGACCTACTCTGTAAGGTTTACATTTCGTGCTGTGACAAACTATTTGGGGAGTGAAAATGACAGATGTGAGGCACATTAGCGAAATGAATAGTCACTTCTTCCCACCAGATGAAGCACTTTTTTTATCATAGCAATTTATCATGAACTAGATGATGATTTAAGGGGAAACATTTGAACTACAATATATATTGCAAAGGAAGTTAGAAAATTTGAAATTATGACTACAAAACTGGTAAGTAGAAGCTTTTTGACCTATATGCACTGGCAGAATATTTTTGTGACTAATCTTAATATGTTGAAATTAAACTGTATTATTTAAAAGGTGAAGATGTGAAAAAAATACAGTTCTCAGACTACCTTAGGTAAAACTTAGGGAAGAAGGAAGCTTAACTCTGATTTAGTCAGTAATTGCTTACAATTGTCACCGAGCACTCTTACATTTTTTTGAATCACTTGACTGATTTTGTGACAGATACTCATTTTTCCACTGCCTTAGTAACTGGTTAAAATTTCCATTGTTTCCATTCAAATATTAATATTTTAGAAATAAGTACAAGGCTAAGTTAAAAATCAGAGAAATTTTGATTAATTTTATTTTATTTTATTATTAATTGCTAATGACTTTTAGAAAGTGTTATTTTAAGATAATCTGTGTCCAAGAAGACCTCTATAGATAAGTGTGTGCAATAAAGTATGATAAATGCCAAAATTACAGAAGGGAAACTTGTTTTGTTCAGAGGAAACAATCAATCCTTCAGTATTTTACTCACTTCATTACACACGAGCCTCCTCTACTAAGCTCTGAGAACACGGGAAACGAGAAAGACACAGCCCAGGAACTCAGGTGCTCACATATTTTTTTTGATGAGACAGTTAATGTACAGTTTGAATACAGTGTAGATATGCTGTAATAAAAGTATGTTTAATATAAGAATGAAGTGCCTCAATCTGTAAGAAGTTCTTAGGGAAATCTGCCCAGAGCAGGATAACTACAGATGAGATGCTGGTAGAAAATAGAAGGTTACCCAAAACAGCAGCCAGCCTCACCCTCGGCCAAGTGGGAAAGGTGAATCTAGCTGGTCAGGATACTTCCCTTCATCTGACCAGTCATCACATTAGGAATGGCTTTATGTGATGATATTGGATGGAATTAGGGGAAATCTATAGGCAGGAGAGTCCTGGAAAAGTTAAGGAGAAACTTAAAAATGTCCATTCCAGAGCAGACACTGACTCTTACTCTTCACATGTTACTGTGAGAGGATATGATAATAAAAGCTGCTGTAGTTTTGTTACCACTCTAAGAAGAACTAGGGAGAAAAAATTTGGTTAGGGGGTCACTTTAAATGAACATGGTCTAAAGCTTACTCAGAGCTGCATTCTGCATTTGCAACCAAAATGACTTAGCTTTACTAATTGATCAAGAAAATTATATATATATGTATGTGTGTGTATATATTTATATATACATTTAGATGGATATGTAAAACTCCTAGTCACCTCACCATCAGCACTTTTAAAGTCCATTAAGGGGGAAAAGAAAAAGACAGAATAGGCAGCTCAAAATGATAACCTGTCCTAACAAGATAACAGATCAAATCTGTTAGTCCTAAAATTTCATCCTAAATGATTCACTCACAAAAATGATGTCTTTGATAAAAACATAACAAATTTTAAATATCTTTGCAAGGGCTCAGTCGTTATTAGCTAACATAACCATGCATATTATCTACATTTTTGCATGATGTACTAATGCAATGGGTCAGATGTAGAGAGGGGCAGTTGGTATTTGGGAGAAGGCTAGAAGTGGGGGACCTAGTAGAGGGGACAAATCCAAGGAATGGAAAGAGTGAAAGTGAAGTTAAAATAGAGACTAAATTTGCCTACTCTGTAATTTTGTCTAGATCTGGTCTTAAACACAATCTTTGAACTAAAATCTCTTTCTTTCCAGAAGGGTAAATTTTTTTTTATCTAAAACTATTTTTTTTTAATTTCTTTATTATTCAGGTCTATTGTTAACAGGGGACCAGTTGGACATATTCCACGTTAGTATTTGCAGGTCTATTATGAAATAATGATTGAAAATTGCTACCATTACCAAATATTATTACAGGCAGGAATTATGCTCAGTGTGTATTATCTAATTTAATGTTTATAGTAAAACTATGAGGCAAATATATGTTTTTATACTCCTTGATAAAACCAAGACTCAGTTGCCCAAGGTCACAGGATTTCTAAGTATCAAAAGCAAGATTCAAACCTAGGCTTTGTGAATGCAAAGCCTATGCTCTAGGTATGAATTATGACTTTTAGGAAGAAATACGTTAGTAATTAGCCATGGGGTGTGGCACCTCTATGCCTTAGAGATAATTACTTCAGTATTTTACTTTTGAGTGTTGACATAATATATGATACTGTTTCTAAATTTTCTTATACAACGATATCAAATTTCCTTGTCAAGAAATGTTTACACTGCTTTTTAACAGACTAAGTGCAGACTAAGTATTTTCAAGGATTAATAATTCATTCACAAAATACCTGAAAACACTCCTATAGCAACTTATGCCTAATTTCCTTCCAATTATAAATCTTTATAAAAATTAATATTTTAAAATTTATGTTAGGATAGTAACATTAACAAACTCTCTTGAAATTTTATGGGAACCAATGAGTTAATATTCATGAAATACATTGTAATTCCCAGTTTAAAGGTGTTTAATTTAACAAATATATGGATTCTAATAAAAAGGTCAAGTGTGAAATTTATTGAACTGAAAGCAAGTTGTTCTCTATGGATAATTAATCATGGGACTTATATTGACAGGAACTAAAAAACAGAGTAGTTTATTGCAATCCAACCTTGCTAGAATAGCTAAATGAGAGAACACATTGTCCAAGTAACATCAGCCTAAAGAACAGAAGAGAAATTAACATTAGAATAAATGTCATAATTGCCATCATTTAATATTTACTGGCTGCCTGCTGAGTGGATATAGCTATGATAAATGTTGTAAGAGTTTTTAAAGAGAGGGAGAACACCCTGGGTCGACAGTATAGAAAAAATAAGTTACATGGCATGATTTTAATAGTTCTAGAATATTTACCCACTTTAATTTATAGCAAGCATTAATTACTCACAACTATATATTATTATTTTCCTCTAAAATATTTGATACAGATAAAAGACTATGTATAAGTGTATATAAGTTTTAAAACATAATAATAAACCAGATACCACCATATGCATCATCTATTTATTTGTCTTGTGTCTCTTATTTTTGCCTCTCATCCAGAAGTAACCGCTACCCTGGGTTAGTGGTTCCCTTGCATTGTATGATTTTAGCACAAGTGTATCTATCTCTGAACAATAAGTTAGTTTACTTATTTTTGAGACATAAAAATGGCATTACACTTTATTGTTGAATTGTTTCTAGGGTTTATCTATTTGTTTCATTACTGAAAAATATCACATTATGTGAATATACTTCAGTTTATTTATAAGTTTTCCCTATATTCATGTAGATTGTTTTCAGTTTTTTGGTTTGTTTGTTTTTGGTATTACAAAACTGCTATAAACCTTTCTGTATTTGTCGCCCAGGGCACAAGAGCACTTCACAGATTATATATCTAGAAATAGAATTTCTGAGTGGCAGGCATTTCTTTTCCAAGTGTAATACCAAAACGTAAACTTTCATTTGATCTACATCCACATCAGCACTTAGTATTGTCAAGCTTCTAACTTGTTGCCAACCTAAGGGATAATATTAATGTTGCTTTTTTTTTCTCTCTCTCTCTTTTTTTTTTTTTTATTGGGGGAAAACTACAAAGCATTTACAGTACAATGTTTACAGTCACAATTTGTAGTGAGCTAATTTCCCAAAATATATTACCACTCAAGTTGACTTATCTTGTTACATTCAAAAACCTACTCTGTCAAAGTAGTCCATAGAGTACATACATAGTGCTCCAACTGTATCTACGTACAACCAATGCTCCATTTTAAGTGTACAATTAAATGATTTTCAGTGAATTTACCGAGGTGTACAGTTAATCACATGAATCAGTTTTTGAAGATAGTGATTCTTGTGGTAGATCTGGGCAAAGTGAAAGCAAAATCTTTTGGAAAGGATACACCATTCTAGATGCCATTAAGAACATTTGTAATTCAGGGGAAGAGCTCAAAATATCAACATGAGCAGAAATTTGGAATAAGTTCATTCCAACCCTCATGGAAAACTTTCAGTGATTTAAGACTTGAGTGGAAGGAGTAACTGCAGATGTGGTAGAAATAGCAAGAGAACTAGAGTTAGAAGTAGAGCCTAAAAATGTAACTGAATTGCTGCTATCTCATGATAAAACATGTACAGATGAGGAGTTGCTTTGTTTTTTTTAAGAGACAGGTTTTGGCTCTGTTGCCTGGGCTAGAGTACAGTGGTATCATCATAGCTCATTGCAATCCCAAACTCCTGGGCTCAAGCAGTCTTCCTGCCTCAGCCTCCTAAGTAGCTGAGACCACAGATGTGCGCCACCATGCACGGCTAATTTTTATTTTTTGAGGAAATAAGGTCTTACTATTGCCCAGGCTGGTCTTAAACTCTTGGCCTCAAGCAGTCCTCCAGCCACAGCCTCCCAAAGTAGTAGGATTACAGGCATGAGCCATGGCACCCGGCCTAGGAGTTGCTTCTTATGGATGAGCAAAGAAAGTAGTTTCTTGAGATGTGTTTCTTCACTACTGGTGAAGATGCTTGTGGACATTGTTGAAATGACAACAAAGGGTTTAAAATATTCTGTAAAGTTAGTTGATGTAGAACCAGTGAATTTTTAGAGCATTGACTCCAATTTTGAAAGAAATTCTATGGGTAAAATGCTATCAAACAGCATCACATGCTACAGAGAAATTTTTTTGTGAAAGGAAGAGTCAATCAATGTGGTGGACTTCCTTATTGTCTTATTTTAAGGAACTGCCAGAGAGCCTCCCTAGCCTTCAGCAACCACCACCCTGATTAGTCAGCAGCTATCGACATTAAGGCAAGACCCTCCACCAGCAAAAAGATTAGAACTCACTGAAGGCTCAGATGATCATTAGCATTTTTTAGCAATAAAATATTATAAAATTAAGCTATGTATATTATTCTGTAGACATAATGCTATTGCATACTTAAACTACAGTATAGTATAAACATAACTTTTATATACACTAGGAAACCAAACAATTCACATGACTGGTACTTTGTTGAAATACTCGCTTTCCTGGGGTGATCTGGAACCAAACCTGCAATATCTCTGAGGCATGCCTGTAATTATTTAAGGGAATTAAGTGGAGTGCAGTGAAATTTTGAGGCGCTCTTATGAACAAAATAGATAAGCTACCAATAGCAATTTCTGACCCATTTTGAAAATTCCCTTCTCATAAATCTGTACTTTAGATCTAAATGATATGAAAGATCATGCACTGAGTTAGGATTAGAATTTTTAACTTGAGAGATTAACACATCCTCTAACAAGCTTTGTAAATGGTTTAATTTGGAAGTTTCATTTTGAGAAATGCGAGGGCTATTATCTGTGCTGAAGATTTCCTGTAAACTTTGATTCATACTCATTCTATCTCCGTGTATCCTTGTTTTTATTGGATGGTGCTTTTCAAACTCAGTTATGTGTACAAGTTAGTTATGCTCTTTCTGATTAAAATACATCATGAATTGTTGGTTTAGGGTGAGGTTGGAGGATGGGTTTTCTTTCCTGAAGAGATGACATTTTCTTGTGCCTTCTGATCTGTACCCAATACTCATTTATTACCATCAATTCTTTACTATTTTAAATCTCCATGTGTGTATTGAAGGTGTATAAAGAAGGAATATCTTACTGCTGAAGAAATAACAGATTATTTGAAGTTTTTAGAAAATAATTTTACATTCTTAACATGGATATGTCATGAAACAGTGTAGTGTATTTCACTATATCCATTGCATCATTTTGGTTTTTGGTATGTTTTTAAGAAGCCTCATCAAGAAACGCTTGATAAGGCTGGGCGTGGTGGCTCACGCCTGTAATCCTAAGCACTCTGGGAGGCGAGGCGGGAGGATTGATCAAGGTCAGGAGTTTGAAACCAGCCTGAGCAAGAGCGAGACCCCGTCTCTACTAAAAATAGAAAGAAATTAATTGGCCAATTAAAAATATATATAAAAAGAATTAGCCGGGCATGGTGGCGCATGGCTGTAGTACCAGCTACTCGGGAGGCTGAGGCAGGAGGATCGCCTGAGCCCAGGAGTTTGAGGTTGCTGTGAGATAGGCTGATGCCACAGCACTCTAGCCCGGGCAACAGAGTGAGACTCTTTCTAAAAAAAAAAAAAAAAAAAAAAAAAGAAACGCTTGAGAAGATATTCTGAATCTTTATAGAGAGAAAAGAATTGTAGCTCTTGAATTTGTTGTCCAAAATCACCTTTAGAACTGTGAACCTGGAAAAGTGAGATGCTGCAAAGGTAAACAGTGTACAGATTATGATAGAGTAGAATTGACAAGCTGGTTAAAAAAGGATGATGCATTTCTAATTAGCCCACAGTGCCTTTCCCTGGTAATTAATTAGATACTGTTATGTAAATGTCATGTTAATTAAGCAAGAAAATTGAAGTGTTATAAATCTGCAAAAGGAATGGCTATTTTTGTGTATTAAAGTTTTGCAGTTACCATGAAAGGGCTGATAGTAGAATATTTGATTATTGAGCTTCTGGCGATTTTTAGCTGACCGACTCCTTGACAGTCCATTTTTTCTAATCGACAGGCTTTAAGCACACGGTTTAACTGCGGCCAGTGGTGCTGGTGGAACCAGGAGCCAAAAATAACCAGTCATCATAGCTATTTTAACAAAACCTTTCAGAATAGATCGTTGATCTCTATTTCAAGGTTAAAGAGAGATACAATTTTTCTGTATTTACTCAGCCTTTGATTTTGAGTGTTTAAAAGGATTGCTAGGCTAAGTGCAGCCGTCCTCTAAACCAGTGTTCTCTACTTTCCTCCTTGAGTCACAGTCTTCAGCTAGTGTATGGGATTGACTACTACATGAGTAGGTAGCTCAGGGTTTTTTGGCATGCTCAGTAACTCTTCAGCAGGCTGAAAAATTTTAAGAATTCTACTACTTCACTTTGAAATGTGAATGTTGATAGTTAATGGGCCACCTTTATTTAGTCCTGTTTTTGCAGGTTACAATGAAGTGAGTATGCAGAGTTGACCCATGTCTTCAGCTTCACAGGGTTGAAATCAGTACTGTTTCCCCAGGAAAATCCACTGCCTATTGCAAATGTTGTAAAGATTTCTACTTACTGGAAATACAGCTGAAGAATATTGTTTCATGGCTTTCATGTGGAATTGCAAATGCAATCCATAGTGCTGCATTATGTATTATATCTTTAATAGAAGAATAGAAACATCCCTAGAAGAAAAGGTAGGATATTCATTCTCCTCTGGTCACAAACCCCAAGTTATCAAAGGGATTATTTGCTTGCAAATTCTAAACTTTAAGTTGTTGAAACTTGACATATTTTAAGGAAAAAGTTCTCTGAATGTAATATCAAATGCAAAATGCTAGTCTGTTATTAAATATCTCCAGATAATGAAGAAACTTGGGGAAAAATCAGTTATTTATTTTGCTTTAGCAAAAGAAAGCAAGAAGCACTCATGATGACTGCCTAAAAGTTACTTCAGGTTGGTTAGGCTTAATATCATTGGTTTAGAATCTCCAGAGACCCTGTCATATTAAGCAAAGAACTTTCTGATTTTTTTAAACAGTTAAAAACCCCAAACTTATTTTTCTAAACTTGTTTGACACTGATACAGACTAGAAGGTAATGGTTTGAATTGTTCTGTGCTTTAGAAATATGTTTATTTTCCCAACCTCAGTCCCACGCAACACACACACTCTCTCTACATTCACCTACAGAACCTACAATCATGAAGAGCTTTCCTTACCTTGCTCTTCAGTTACTAGCTCTGTCTACCCTGCTGCTTGGAAAGAAGAAAGGCCAAAAATGGGAGAAGAGTTTACAGTGATTTATTGGGACATATGCCAACCCTTCTTTCAGACGTTAGAAAATCCAGAAAAGAAAAGCAACTCTGTTCCTTTGGTGTAGCAGATGCCTTGACCTTAATCTTTACTGTCATCTCTCAATAAGCAATATTTTGTTTATTGAAACCACATGGCATATTTTTATTGTTGTGGACAGAAGCCTAAAGAGGTTTCCCTTGTGTGGCCCTTATTTCCTGCATTCATTTTAATAGAGTTGATTTGAAATTATCTGTAATTGTTAAGGGTAGATACTGTAATCTCCTGTGGTGCTCCTTTTATGTGAGAGTATGGGAGTTTTAGATGACCACACACTTAGTGTAGAATATATGTGTGGTGCTCAAATGCTTCTATTCTAGATTTTAAAGTGTTACAAAGGTTGCAGTCTGCCAGACCAAACTTAATTCAAAGCTCTCTGTTTATAATATTGCCCAATTATCAAAGCTGGGGTGTATTATCACTGCCAGTTACTCTTGCTGTCAATTTGTCTTGGCTCAACTATGGTTCTGTTTGTACTTTAATGTAGCGAATACATTGGATTGGGTTGTTAGTTTAACAAGATCTCTGGAGAACACTTTCATGATGATGCATGTTGAGATATGCTAGGTAGCCTTAAAGTTATTTGCGTATTTGCCAAAACCTACAGATATTCATTCACTAGAAGTTTTTAAAATAATAAACTCTTAACCTAAAGATGAGGTAGATATTCTCTTATTTGATAATCAACCAGGACATTTGTAAATGTTGTCAATTTACATTCATGAGTCCCAGCCAAATTTCTTTAGACATTTTGATTTGATGATTTCTCCCTTCTCTTATAATTTTACTGGTTGAATTGTTTTGTCCTTTAAAAAAAGGTATTTTGGCCGGGTGCGGTGGCTCACGCTTGTAATCCTAGCACTCTGGGAGGCCGAGGCAGGTGGGTTGCTCAAGGTCAGGAGTTCGAAACCAGCCTGATCAAGACCGAGACCCCCTCTCTACTAAAAATAGAAAGAAATTAATTGGCCAACTAAAAATATATAGGAAAAATTAGCCAGGCATGGTGGCACATGCCTGTAGTCCCAGCTACTCGGGAGGCTGAGGCAGAAGGATTGCTTGAGCCCAGGAGTTTGAGGTTGCTGTGAGCTAGGCTGATGCCACGGCACTTTAGCCTGGGCAACAGAGTAAGACTCTTTCTAAAAAAAAAAAAAAAAAGGTGTTTTGGTAGGTAGGTAATTGACTCTCGTTCTCTGTGCAGCTCACTGTGTTGTAGGAACTCAGTGATCCTGACCAGATATTTATTATGCTAGGGAATAAGAAAATGTTATCAGAAATTGGAACCATCTGGACTGTTAATATTTACATTGTGATCAGCTGGTTTAGAAATGTACACAAATCTCCTTCTGTGCCCATCAAAATTTCCAAAGTCTGTATTTTGAAAGTGATTCCATGAACTTTATGTATGTTGGAAATATTCTAATATTTTGATTTGGTGATCATTACACAAGTATATATAAAATCCCTTAGGATGTACATTTAAGACCAATGCACTTCATTCTCTTATGTTATACTTTACATTTCATTCTCTTTATATTATACCTCATAAAAAAAGTTATTTAAAAATGTGCATTACTCTTCTGATAAAATTAAACACTTGCAGTGGTCATGATGAGCATTATTAAGCACTTGTTGTCCAAATAACCATGACTCAAGGGTAGATAATAATGTGATTCTTGACCCCTGGGATCATAAAATCTGGTGGAAGATTCTGATTCCTGCAGGCACAGGAAAAAGAAAAGAAAAAAAATCTGATGGAAGAGAAGGTGATAATGATACATAATGTAAAGCTTTATAGTTTATAAAGCCTTTTTGAATAGATGATTCATCGTAAGTGTCTGGCTTATTGGCAATTTTGCTATTTCTATTTTTTTGTTAAAGAAACTGAGGATCACTCATGATTACTCGGCAAGTAGGGAGTAATTGCCAGAGTTAAACTGAGTCTTCTATAAAAGCCTATGTTTAATACTTTTCAAGAAATAAGAATGCTTCAGTTAATAAAAACAAACAAAAAACTTTAAATGGAAGCAGAAGCTACAGTATTTTATAGAGCTATAAAAACCAAGAGGGTTCTTGAGATTGTAGAGTCCGTGTTACATTTGCCTGTAGCTCATTGTCTCTTCATGTTGCCTATTTTCATGTCACAGTTTGCCATTTGAGCTTCTCGAATTTTAGTAAGTTAAGAATTCTCTGGTGAGTGTGACATTTATAGAAAATTTTTCTATTAAAATACCCTCTTCTCTGCTCTGACTTTCAAAACTCTCCAATTTATTCTTGCCTCATTTTCAAATTCTTGGATTTCCATGTAATGCGGGCCAATGGCGAATGTCCTTCCTGATTACATCTAGCATTTATTGCCTGTTTCATGTTCTCTGGCACTTGACTGACCACTTTCCGTCCAGCTATTGATTGCTGTCATGTACTGTTATTTATTTATGTGCATAAATGTTATCTTCCTACAAAGATTATAAGCTCTGTGACTGTGGGACTAACCTGTGGTGACATATAGTAGGTAATTACTAAGTGTTCTTTGAAGTTAGCAATGTATTACTTGGTTTTTCTTCTCTTTTAAAATTTCTCCTCTGTCTTCTTAAGGGCTACTGCCATTTTGGCCTTGGTAAAAGAAAAAGTGGACTAATGGTGAAATTTTTAGGTGGGATCTCCAAGTTTCTAAACCTGTGACTCTCAGTGGCATAAACTCTAGGAACAGATCTCAGAGCCTTTTCATCTTTCCTTGCTTTTCAGTGAGTAACTTCAATGATATGAAATCTTGTCATAGGTAATATACAACTGCAGTCCCCAGCCGCCAGGCTGTGGACCAGTACAGTCTGTGGCTTGTTAAGAACCAGCCCACACAGCAGGAGATGAACAGCAGGTGAGTGAGTGAAGCTTCATCTGTATTTACAGCTGCTCCCCAACTCTTGCATCACTGAGTAAGCTCTGCCTCCTGTCAGATCAGTGGCAGCATTAGATTGTCATAGGAACTTGAACCCTACTGTAAACTACACATGTGAGGGATCTAGGTTACACGCTCTTTATGAGAGTCTAATGCCTGATGATTTGAGGTGGAGCTCAGGTGGTGATTCTAGTGCTGGGAAACAGCTGGAAATACAGATTATCATAAGTCAAGAGGTTGACTGCACAGTAAATATAATGCACTTGAATCATCCCCAAACCATCCTCCTTCCAACCCCCAATGGCCATGGAAGAATTGTCTTCCCTGAAACTGGTCCCTGGTGCCAAAAATGTTGGGGACTGCTGAACTATGCCTAGTTACCATGTCTCTCCTCTGCTGGTCATGGTCAACTGGTGAGCCTTTTCAAAATAAATGTGTAACATTTGCCCCTGTGTCTTCTATTCCTTTATGATCATCACCACTGCCCCTACCAGGGATATCGAGAATCATTGGCCTTCATATTTGTATAGTAACTTCTTAATTCAGAAGGTAGGGCATGTCACTGGGAGATGTGGGGTTATGCATGTATCAATATCAACTTTAGTCCTGATTCTGAAAACTGCCTAATTACATCTCTTGCATACTCTTGAATTATGCCTGTGCATCAGATCTCTGGGCCCACCAAGATTCTATAAAGGCCCTCTTCATATAATACTTCTTATAATAAAACTAGATATTCTTCCTTGATCAGTGATACTTTCCTTATACATTAAAATGATCCTTATTTCTTCTGCTAAGCAGTTTCTTGTTTCTTATGGAGTTTCCCTCTTCAAAGAAGGCTAGTTTTTAAATAAATTCAGAGATAATGTGACTGCTGATACCAGTCTAAGAGGTTAGGAACTAACTCCTTATCGCTCTGTGGAAGAACTCGTCTTCCCAAACTTATGGGTAATTTCTTCTAGCCAGATCTGAATTCTAATTAAATTTTTATTCTTTAACTTGTTAACATTTTGTAAGACTTGACTTTTTTATGAAAAGCATGTTAGAATGTAGAAAGACTATGGAGCACTGTAGAGTAAATTGCTGAACTAAAATTAGATCCTTAGAGTAAACCCACTATCACCTCTGCCGTCTTTCCTCCTCCTCCTCCTGTATATTTGCAGCGTGATCCTTTACTTTTTAGGTTTCTCTTGATTCAAGAGCAACTATGGGCATGTAGAGGATATGTATCCTGACTGATGTGCCTGCCTTTCTGTTTCTAGGTGGGCCATGCACAGATACAGCTCATGTCTCGTTAATCACACCAACCAAAAGATCCTGTGGTACAGGTATGTACGTCATTCTTATCTGACTTCTGTACGTCATCCTTATCTGAATTCTGCACAGAAATTAGTAACTCGTTCTAAGTTGATGTGCTTCTAAATTAGGGTATTCTAATTTCTTCCATCAATTGTGAAGTGATATATTATGTGCTTAGTATTGGGAGTGGAGTGTGAGCAGAGATCAGAGTGGTATTCCTGAGGGGGTCAGATTGACTGAGTTAATGCAGGCACTAGATCCAAGAAGTTGGATATCAAAATTTACCTACTTCCTAATATCTGAAGAATGTTATTAAGACATGAAACAGAAAATGCAGATTATTGCCCAGTTTGTAGCATATGGCTAATTTGCCTAAGTCTTAGACCTACTAAAAAAACTTTGTTTGAATACTGGAGGCTGGAGGGTGAAAGAAGTTTTAATATAGAAAAATCAGTGTTTTAAGTTGACTATTACAGTATCCTAGTAGTTTTGAAAAATTATTTTCTCTTGTTCATCTTAAAGCCATGGATATGCTGAAATTATTCTTTTCAGAAGCATAGAGTCCCAAAAACATCTTTGTGCATCTGTGACATTTGTATTAAACATGAAGTCATGAATCTTGTAGCTATCCAAAGAGCAGTCAAAATGCCCGTTGTTCCCTTAGCCTATAGCTTAATTTATTTTAAACAATATTTGCCTTTTTAAATAGTGCTTCCTGCAATTTAAAATATCTCCAGGATTATATTTGGAAGAGTCAAAATAATTATTTTTCTAAAGGTCACAGTCAGTATTTTTCATAACTTAAAAAGTCCTTATAACTCCCCAGGAGAAATAGCACAAGCTATTTCCATGTACAAACTTACACTGAAACCTCAGCTTCTTTACATGCTGATAGTGTGATGTTAAACCTCAAACAGGCCTGTCTTTGCATAGTTTCAGAGTAACATCCAGGCACTGAATTCTGTAGAACTTAATTTTACTCTTCTCTTCCAAATGACCAGCTTTGAGGCAGGGGTGTGTGAAATAGTCCTGGCACGCTCTTATCCCTCCTGTGCCCTATCCCCAAGCTCCACCAGATAGAGTGGATTTCTTTACTTGATTGAGGTAGAAGGGAACTATGCCCTGGAGTGACAAATTGTCCTGATTAGTCAATGGGCAGTGTGAGAGCCAGCTGCCTGGCCCCTCTAGCCAGAAGCTTGAAAACGTTGAGAGCCCTTTGATTTGAGATCCAAAACCTCAAATGAACAGTGTACTTTAGTGTGTCTTCTTTCCTTCCAGTCTTGGCCCTCAAAGCAGAGTTTACTGTTAGCATTACCGGCTTGTTCAGGTAGCAGCCAAGGAGTGAACCTTGAACACAATGGATCATCTTCAGAGGTTTGGGAGACTTGTGCTCAGCTTAGACACTGAAACTAGCAGAAACCTTTCCTGAATATCATGTACTTTTGTCCATCTTCTAGGTAGATCTGTTTCCTTCTCTTGGATCCTATACTCTTGTGTATCTAAAAATAACAATGGCATTTATTGCATGCTCACTGCATTGCCAGGCACCATTTAATATACTTTATATACATGCTCACTTAATCTTCAGAACAGAGCTGCAAGATAGTTATCATTATTCCTCTTTTATAGATGAAAAAGGACACTCAGAAAGTTAAGTACATTTTCAGAGGTAATATTGCTAGTAAGTAATGGAGCCAGGACTTGGACACGTATCTTTCAGATGCAAAGGCCTGTGTTGTTTTTTTTACTACATCTTGTTACTGATTTTCAAATTTTAGTGTCATTATTTCTTCTTCTAACCAGACAGTGGAAACACATATCACTGAATGAAAAGTGGAAAAATTAAACACAAATTTAGAAATATAGCATATAGTGAAATAGTTTTAAAATGTGAGTTCTAGAGCCAGATCTGGTTTCGGATTCTAGCTTAGCCACTTACAAATTGTGATTGTAAGTAAATTAAGTTGACATCTCAAAACTTGTTCTTCCTTTGTAAAATGAGATGATAAGTCTATCTCAAAGGTTTGATGTAAGAAAAGAAATAATATATGTAAGTGCACATTATACACTTTCAATTATTGGTAGCTGCTATTATAATCTTATTAAAAATTTTGTGTTTTTTACAGTGGCATACCAACTACATGATGTTGATAAACACATCAATAGGTATTTTAGGTGGAAGGAAGAATAAAGTAGAAGTACTAGCATTCTTTGCCATGCCCAGTTTTATTTATTAATTTTATTTTAATCACATTCTCTGCTGCATGTCAGTATTATGGTGAGAACTGAAGGTCATATTTTTAGATCTTTGTAAGTGAAATGATAAGAGAAGCATTGAGCTCTCAGTGACACATTTCTAGGCCTTAATTTAGGTGAATACATACCTTTTAACTAGAAAAAGATTGAGAATTTCTAGCTTGGAACAAAATTAATGCAATGTATAGGCCATCTCCTGAAAAGCCGGAGGGAAAGTTGACATTTCTCAGCATGGACATTAAAGGTCATCAAGTTCAGCCTGCTGTACTTCTTTTCAAGGAGCGTGTTCTGTGCCCTCTCAGACTAGCCAGACTGCCTCAGCCTTGAATACTGGCCCTGACTCTAATATAGAACAGAACTTCCTGGTTTTGAGAGGTAAATTAAGTGGTAATTTACTTTGAGAACCACAGGTTAACTGTCTTTGTCTCTATCTTTCTCTCTGTCTTACAGTTGGCAGGTTGCCCATGGTGGGGATTCTGATAATTTTTCTTTGAAATCACTAATTGTTATTGTTATATTGCCAGATGGTTCTTGAAGTCTTTATACCTAGGTTCTTTAAGAGTGGGATTCTTGCCTCTGACACGTGCTCTGTGGTGCTTCTACCATGAGGGCCTCTCCCAAAGATCTCCCAGACAGATCTGGCATGGGCCTTTAGGCATAAATAAATGATCAGTAAATAATTACCTTACAGTGGTGTTATTTCTTAGGAGTCACAGAGTGAGACCCTAAGTGAGATCTTACTGACCCCCTCCCAGCCGATCTGTCCATACAAGGTTGGACTTGAAACAGCCTTAAGCTCAATGAATATGTGTGTTAGAAAAAGAATACTTAGGCTACAATACAGTGGTTCTTTAAGTCAGTGGTCTCTGATGAAGAGCACACAATATACAGTTTGTGAGGTTAAAAGAAGAAAATAGCAAAAGCTCTTTATCTAAGCCTTTTTAAACTTCTATTTTGTAAATTCATTTTGTAACATACATTTTAGTTTACACATATAGTTTATATATAGCATATACATACACACGCAAATATATATACATATTATAGGTATATGACCATGTATTTCAGATAGGAGTATAGAGTGAAAAAATGATAGTGACCTCTTCTTCAGTAAATGGGTCAATATTTTTTTTTTTTTAGGTCTTTGAAAATTTGATCTAAAGATTAGCATTAGACCCAATATTATGTGGTTCAGTAAGTAAACACCTGAGAGGTTAATTAATTGATTTCCATCTATATTTCAAGTGACTACTGTTTTGATCAAGTAAAGGATATTATCATAATTTAGAGGTGGATAGCAGTGTAGAGTGGTTTGGTCTGCATATTAAAATGGGAGAGGGAACTCTTTTTAAGAAATTTCTTTGGGATAACTTTGAGTCTAAGAGGCAGATTGCAAAAAGCTGTAGTAGCAAATGAAAGATCAGTTTGTCTTGTGAGCTAGATGGGAAAGACTTTTCTTTAGATGCTGGCTTTTAGCCACACAGAACTATTAACAGTTAAACTCAGTGTAATCTTTAGATAGAAAAAAATAGCAACATGATCATTTTGATGTTTAAGCAGAAAAAAATTAAGTACAGGGTGTGTTGTTGTCCCCACTCCATCCTACCCCTGCTATCTTTTTAGAGCTCTGGGATATCCACAATCAACAGAGTTGAAAAGTACTGCCAGGTCCCAAGTTGCTTTTGGTTAGAATGTGAGAGTTAAAGCATATCACACCTTCAGATTACTAGCCAGTGTTTACATTTCTTCAAAGAGCTCAGAATGTTTTCCACATGTTCCCTTGTTAATTCTCACAATATTCCTGCCAAGAACAAGTATATTGTGAAGAAAAGAGTTTGCTTTCCTTGGCAACAAACCACCAGAAGATTCCCTTTTGTGCTTCATCTTTCTAACCATCAAGTTATACCTTAAGCGTTGTCTCCTTTAGGTAATTTAATTTGGAAGGTATTTGGATATTTAGGTGGCTATCTTCATGAAGTTATTATGTTTAAAGTGCCTTATGGGAAAAGAGGGAAGTTTATTGCCTTTTATTAGGATTTCTTATTTGAAAGACATGCTGTGTGACATTTTAATGTGACTTATTTGCAAAATTCTAGCAAAAGTTATTTTACATTTTTTATTACAGTTTGCATTAATGAACCTTAAAATTTAAGCTGTAATGGATAGATAGAACCATGACTAGTCTGAAGTTTACTTGTATAAATAGTCTCTGCAGCAGGATCCTTAAAAGTGACTAGCCCAAGAACTCTGCTTCTCTGTTGCGGTGTGGGTTGGCATCATCAGAGTATGGCATTGACTACCTCTTGGCTTTTAGGTTGAAAATATCAAGGGATAAACTTTTTAGCATATGAAAAAAAGAGTATTGCTTCCTCCCTAGTTAGTTGCCTTCTTTTCTTTTTTCTTTTCTCTTCTCTTCTCTTCTCTTCTCTTCTCTTCTCTTCTCTTCTCTTCTCTTTTCTTTTTTCCCTCAGAGTATTACCAGGCAGGAGTGCTGTGGCATCATCACAGCTCACTGCAACCTCAAACTCCTGGGCTTAAGCCATCCTCTTGCCTCAGCCTTCTGAGTGAGTAGCTGGGACTATAGGAGTGTGCCACCACACCCAGCTAATTTTTCTGTTTTTTTGTAGAGACAGGGTCTTGCTATGTTGCTCAGGCTGGTCTTGAAATCCTGGCTGCAAGGGATCCACCCGCCTCAGTCCCCCAAAATGCTGGGATTATAGGCACGAGCCACCGTGCTCAGCCTGGGGCCTTTGAAATGCTGAATAATGTTCTTATTTCTTGATCTGGGTGCTGTTTATATGGTATAACTTACTTTGTCATTATTTATTGAACTAGACACTTATAATTTGGGTACTTTTCTCTATGCAAGTTATACTTCAATAACAATGTTTATTTGAAAAGATAGGCTGGATTAGGCTCTGTAAAATGTAGAAAGATACTACACAATGAATCATCTCACTAATAAAAGCATATCAGTACGAAGGAGTGTATTTTAAGGCAAATGTGTAAAAGAAATGAAACCCTCCACAATTTGGAGCTATGGATAGTGAACCACAATTATGGGTGACTCTGAAGAATCCTTTGTAAATGTTTTTGAAGTTCATTAAAAAAATCAACACCATACCATAAATGAGGAGAATATCAAATTCACTTTATATATTTTGAATTCGTTTGAATAATGTTTTGAATGTTTGAATAATGTTTTTATACCATCCCTACTCTTTAAGGTCTCCCTCTCTCTACATTGTTTTACAAAATACTTGTAACTTTTTGTTGTTATGTTGCAGATAGCATGCATAATAAGAGACTGTATGTTTTTCTGTGCTTAATATCTTTATGATATGACTTAGAACTGTTGACTCCCATTTCTAGGATTGTGTTTTTGGTGTCAGAGATCCATAGTTATTTGGATGTTAGAGATGGAAATATCTTGGGTAATAATTATTTAATTAACTCAGATTAGTTGGGTCAGTATTTTTCAAACCTCCTCTTCAACACATGAGGTTATCTTATGTTTGGCTTAATGATATCTTGCCAGCCAAGAGTATGCCTTAAGCTCCTCCTTCAGCTTCAGTTCCCTTGAGCTTACAAATGCAGGAATACAGCTCTAATTAATGAGTTTATTTTCTTCCACCTTTAGCTATCTAAGAATTCATTGGTAAATATTCTAATTCTTAGCCAATTTCTTTACTTTTACTTTTGAGTTCCAAATTATCCTCCGCTGATATTCCCATTAGGAGAGACTCCAGTTTGAGCAAATATTAAAATTTCAATGGTTTCTAGAAAGGTGTGCTGAAATAAATCCAGATATACTAGAATTCCACATAAGGGTTACTTGTGGTAGGAACTAGAGCCATGGACCATACTAACAAATGACCATCTCTGACTTTTAGAATTCTGGGCTATTTTTCCCACTTCTTTGTAATTTTAATCATTTCTAATTTTCTATGCCACTTACCTTTATAATCAGAAAAATATATCCTGAAAAACAGTCAGCAATCAGTTATGGTGTGCTGGAACTAGTTCTTACTGGCTCAGGGGAACAGATTCTGTGCATCTGTTTTCAGCTTTCTGCTCAGTGACTTCATGTTGGAAGCTTGACATCAGCCATGGTGGGAGCATTTATACCATGGAAATTGGAACACTAAAAATCAGGGCTTCAATTTTAGAGAATGTGTTTACCAGCACACTGTAGACAACCCAGTATCTCTATATGAGCTGAAAAAACAGTCAGTTGGCTCATAAACAGCAACTAGAAAGTCCACAGAAATACAGGAGTGGGAGCAGGGCTGCCTTTATACATCACACATTTTGGTAAAACCCAACCCCAGTGAGCTTGGTGAATGGCTCACCAAAAATGAAAACATTAAATTGCTGGCTGGTTGGATAGAAAATTCTGGAATGGGAAGAGCAACGTAGCTCTCAATTCTGTGGTTTGTAGTAACAAGGTCATGAAGAGCCGGAGAATTATTTTATTCCTTAATAAGAAGACATATTATTAGCTTTGTTGAGGGCTAAACCAGAAATGGTAAGTTTATGTTTTAGCTGTATTTATAATATGGGTTATGTATAAGTTTATGTTTTAGCTGTATTTGCAATATGGGTTATGTATAAGTGATTCGCATTAGAATGTGTGACAAAGTTAGTCACCTAAGTCTCCTTCTTTGGTGACTTTTCAGAGACTAGAATGCTGTTTTCAGGAAGTTTGGTTTTATTTTTTTTTTGAAGACAGAAGGGAAATTACATGGTATTTTTATGGTTTCTGTGCTTATAAAAACTTATTTTGGTGAACACATTTTTGTTAAAAATTATATTCACCTAAAAATAGTGGGGAAAATGCTATTTTCTCTTCAATCAGAGTCACTGGGTCTTACTATAGTGCTTTTCTCACCATGGTAGTGTCAGGGAATAAGACTACTGCTGGGATGCATTATTACTATTCATAGCAATATTTAAAGACCCAAAAATAGAAATGTTGATACTCAGTTTTAATGTACTAATCAAAGCAATTGGAAATTGCTTAAGTGGACTGGTTTTAAATCTTTTAAAGGAAGAAGACTTCTAACCCAATACCAAGCAAGAATTGTGCTAGAAATTAATGATTAGAATATTGTACTTGGGAGTGATTTTCCTTGGGATTCAATTTGGTTCAATTAAACAGACATTTGTGAAGCATTTTTTATGTGGTGGCTACTGTTTTGGAAATTAGAGAACATTAAGGAGACACACAGTGTTGGCTCAAATCATAGCTGAGGTCAAAGTTTAGTTGGACGGGCTGTCACATAAACAAAAAAGCCATCATTGTTGGAGACTTATCTAAATCCCAACAATATTAGATTCATGATATTTTGTAAAGTATGCCTGGTTGTCTAAGCTCTGAAAAAAGCAGGTTTCCTGGTTCTCTGCCATTGTCATATGATAACTGGTACACTGGGAAATATTTTTATATAACAAAATAACCAGTCAAATCAGGAAAAACAATCTAATTTTAGTGTACAATAAAAATGTTACTTAATTGGTTGCTTTATAAAATTCAAAGAAACAATGAATTATTTTAATCAAATGTTAGAGTTTGTCAGAGTATTTGCATAATTGCTTTTTTGATTCTGTATTGGCTGTTTGATATAATGAATAGCATGAACCTCAGTGTCCTGAAAATACTGCCATTGTGGTAGAGGAGATAGCCAAATAGACATGTCATCTTGTGCAGGTAAAGGCAAAATGAGTGGCTTGTGGGTGTGATGAGCACAACCTATTTGAAATTATCTAGGCAGGAGGAATCATGGTTAGGCTTTACTTCCTCATTATTGTAGTTTCGGGAAGCTGAGATTATAGCACTAGGGACATTATTGGCATAATGAAGAGAATTCAGTTTCTATACACTTACATTGTTACCTGGGAAGAAAATACTAGTTTAGAAAATATGGATTTATCTTTTGACTTACATTTGTGGAAAAAAGTCCTTTTAGTTGTTTTCTTTAGATGGGTAATTATATTCAAACATTTTTTCCCAAATTTTATTGAGTTTTATGTGTTCAGTATAGTATTAATAATTATTAGTACCTTAGTCTCTTAAATAGGCAACAGAGTAAAAAATCATTTTAAGAAGGAACCAGATTTGTTATTTTTGCTTAAGATTGCTTTGGCTATTCAAGCTCTTTTCTGGTTCCAAGAAACAGGACCCCTATCTCTCACCACTCACAAAAATTAATTCAAGATGGATAAAAACCTCAGATGTAAGGCATGAAATCATAAATTCTAGAAGAAAATGTAGGAAAAACACTTGTAGATATCGCCCTAGGCAAAGAATTTATGACTAAGATCCCAATGGCAATTATAGCAACAACAAAAGTAAATAAATGAAATTTGATTAAACCAAAAAGCTTTTGCACAGCAAGGAAGTAATTAATGAAGCAAATAGACAACCTACAGAATGGGAGAAAATATTCATAAACTATACATCCAATAAAGGACTAACTTCTAGAATTTACACAGAACTCAAGCAAATCAGCAAGAAAAAAAATGTATGGATGCAGAAAGGAATGCTTATTCACTATTGGTGGGACTGCAAATTCATACAACCTCTATGGAAAACAGTATGGAGATTCCTCAAAGAACTAAAAGCAGACCCATCATTTGATCCAGCGATCCCACGACTGGGTATCTACTCAAAGGAAAAGAAGTCTTTTTATCAAAAAGATACCTGCATTTGAATGTTTATTGCAGCACAATTCACAATTGCAAAGATGTGGAATCAACCCAAGTGTCCATCAATTCATGAGTGGATTGATAAAATGTGACACACACACACACACACACACACACACACACACACACACACACACACAATGGAGTACTACTCAGCCATAAAAAAGGATGAATTAATGCCTTTTGCAACAATTTGGATGGAACTGGAGACCACTATCTTAAGTGAAATATCTCAACAATGGAAATAAACACCACATGTGCTTGCTTACTAAATTGGAACTAACCAATGAGAACACACGAGCACAGAGGGAAGTATAACTCAGTGGAAATCAAGCAGGAGGGAGGCAGGAGGATGGCAGGGGCAAAAACCTACCTAACGGGCACAGTGAACACTATTTGGGTGTTGGGCACACTTAAAGACATGTCTTAAGCATTACAAAGTGATCCGTGTAATGAAAAACATTTGTACCCCTTTAATAATTTGAAATTAACAAAAGGACCAGAGACACAAAAGGAAAAATAATTTTCACAAGAAAGCAAAGCATCATCTAAAAAGTAAATTGTGATCTATCTTGATTGAACCTTCAGTGCCCTGCAAATTGTGAGGTTCCCTGATTTCCAAGACCTTTTCCTCCTAATGGTTCTTTGATCTATGAAGAAGCCACACTAGCCTGACAATCTTTTTACTTTTTTTTCTTTTCTCTGACAGAGTGATTGCAGACAGGAAGCCTGACAATTTTTTAAAAGATGGTAAGATTCTATGCAATAAACCAGTTTTGTTTCTCTTAAAAAATGACATATGGATAAGCTGGATTAACAGAGACTCTC
>CAUYRT010025084.1:0-61603 GCA_963574885.1 Lepilemur ruficaudatus | reverse complement strand
AGTCTAATATATGTAGGATAAATCTCTATCTCTCAGTATAATAAATCTAGATGTACATTGATATATAAGATATATCTATACCTATATATAATGGTAGGTGGTGTTCCTTCTGTTGGTTGCTGAAAGTAATTTGTTTAACATTAAAAAAAACGTTTCTGGTTGATTTTGTCAGGTATTATGTGGATTCTTTGACTTGATTTCACCACATGATCTACTGCCCTTGCTCTCTCTCCTATGTCGTGCTTCATGGTAACAATCCAGAGGGAGGGAAAATAACTAGAATCAAGTGGATAATCTCCTTAACAATACATCATGAAACCAAAAATAATAAAAATGCTTTTCTAAAGTTGAATTTAATGTACATATGTTTTCTCAGAAAACATTCATTGGTACTATTTTCTGAGACTAAATCGTGATGTTAAAAACAAACAAACAAACAAAAGTTGCGTTTAAAGTATCCAGTATCAGTTTACATTTACAATAGACTCTCTCCAGATGTCAAATTTAACATTTTTCTGCCAAATATATGGTCAAAAGTAATATCCCTGGCAGGCTTAAACAATAATGTCTTCTTAATGCTGAGTATGATTAAAGTTATAGAATTGACAAAGTGATGTTGATTAGAATCACAGGCATTTATAGTTTAACAGGAACTATTTCAAGAAAACTTAAACAACTGTCACTATTTATCTATATAGATTATATGCCAAATTAGGCAGGTAAAAATAAATGTAAGTAAAAAAAAATTTAAATATAAATGTAAGTAAACAAAATCACTTTTTAAGAGAAAAGGCCAATTCTTCAACAGCATGAAACCCTATCCAGAATATAAGAGAAGAAAAATTATGATGAGCTTCACTTATAAGTGAAACACAATGGTTTTTAAATTGCAAGAGTGCAGAAAAAAGTCATTAACAAATTTTTTAAGTAACTAAATTATTTTGCATATCTCGTGGGTTAGCACTGGATTAAACAAGTAGGAATGTAAGGCACCCAGCAGAAGCCTACACAGCAATGCCAAGGTTCACATTTATTTGGACCACTATTCCTACATTATCCAAGTACATTTGGATTATTTCCTATTTCTTGCAAGACCATCTTGAAATGTAAATATCTGAAAATAATGTGCCTATTGACTCTTGCTGGAAAAATTCTGTGTTTTTACTGGGCATTAACATTTAACTCAGAGAATTGCAATTCATTGTTCAATTATAAGTACTTCATACTTTCTCAGATTCTCTAGTCTCAGAAAAAAGAAAAATGACAAATTCATTCGAACTAAAAGTTAAGGTCTATAAGTGATATAGCTTCTAAAACAGCACAGATACAAAGAATCTTAACCCAAGTAATAAACTAGAAATTCGGAGGTAAATTAAGACAATAAGAAGAAATGTGGGGCCTGTTAAGAACAATTTCTAGTGGCAATTAAAGATTATATTTTACCTAAATTAAAAACAAACACATAAAAAACAATGATCAGAATACCTATTGCTTATTTATGGAGTATTTGTTCCTGTGGACATTAAGACTAAGTTTTGGGAAATAGAACACAGTAGTGGGTAAGAACTTGGGATATTTTGCTTGATAGACTTGGTCAAGTTCAGGGTCCATGGCCAAGTGTATAACCAGATGACCTTGCTTAAGTCAGCAGCCCTCACCTTAACTGACTTAAGTATTTCCTTAGATGTAAACTGCTACCATAATAGTATCTGCCCCTTAAAGTTAGTATAAGGATACTATCTGGCAGATAATACTGTTTTTAGCATAATGCCAACACATGCCAAATACTCTATAAAAATAAGTCATTATTTTTATTAAGCTACTTAAACTATCCACTCCTATATCTTTGAAATATAGGTGCTTGGTAGCTTGAGATTGTGGTGAAGTTCCCATCATGTTATCTTAATGAGAGGACATTGGCAGCCAGTGAGTAGTTTCAAAGAGTTTAGAATAGTTTAAAAACTTCAAAAGCCAAAGGTGTTAAACACACAACTGTATTTGGCTTCTCCAATAAACACCCTGACAACTTAGACATTACACAGGGGGCCTGAGGGAGGAGGCAGCTTGCAAATAAGGTTTAATAATAGAAATTCTTCAGAGTTACTGAATCACTTTTCCTTTTGTATTATAAATAATCCTTTAATTATTCCACTTTTATATTTGCATATATTAATTAAGCAAAAGCTACAGCTTGGGAAATAAGTATAATTTAATAAGCAAATTTATTGGGTAGTAAAAATTGTGCTGAAAAAATAATTATGGAAAATTCTAAATTTGGCATAATTGGTTGAGAAACAGCAAACAAAAGAATCTAGGAAGGCATGTGTTTCAATGCTTGTCAGAAAAATGAATCCTGAGCTGAATGGTAGACTCAGCAGGTTTATCACAAGAAGATGTGTAGGGGAGTAAAACTCCAGCAGAGTTAGATTAACAAAATCTAATGATTTTCATTATTTCTAATGAAATAATGATTCTACAGGACATGAAGGAATTTTATTGAATATACTTCCCTTAGGGCCTCTGCTTCCAGAGTGGTTTCTGACCGCAGCCATTCTTAACCAACTCCAAATACACTAGTGCACCTGCTACCCTTGCCACTCTCCAAATACTGTTCAGCCAGCCAAAATTCTCTAACTCAGATTTTCCAGTTAGAAAGGACCATAGCCTAGAAACCCATTCACATTGAGTTAAGGGCTAAATGAGCTGTGCTTCTTGGATGAAGATTTTGTCAATGACAGTGATGACAAAAAGATAAAGTGCACACAGGCAAAAGCAAAATATGAATACAAAAGAATGCTTTCAATGGTTTATATAGCAAATTTCCAGATTGCAAAACAAAACAACACAGAAAAGAGGCAAGAAGGAAAGTGTAATTTTGGTATATCTTATATTACATTATTTAATTTGTTCTGATTATAATTACCAATATATATATATCATAAATATTGAAACTGTTGGATTTTCTCTAACAACATGATTTTTTATTAAAGCCAATTAAGTATAATTGAGCAACTAATTAGGGAATGTGATTTATATTACTTGTAATAATGGAATCCCCTTCAGAAACAACACCCCCTATTGGAGGAAAGAAAGTGTCTACCTCCAGTAACAACAGGTGAGTTAAACAACACAGCTATTTAGCTTGAGGGATCTGTGCCTTGTTTAGCATAAGGAGGTGTGATGAAGAAGAAAAGTAAGAATCACTGAACCTCTGCTGGAAGAAAAGCATCCTCTCTTGAGAAAAATGTGAATATATTCAAACAAGGAATATGCCTGACCTAAAACTATACTTTTGTTAAATAAATTCCTACAGGCAGTGTTGTTTTGCTACAATGGATCTGAAACTCCATAGTTCCTTTTAACCTTTGGAAATATTATTTATGGAACATGAGTTTTAAAACATAGGGAAGACTCTACTTTGATCTTCTTCACTTCTTTGTATACTTTTTAAGGTTTACAACTACAGGGAAAGAATTTGATTAACTTGGTGGTGATTTCATTGGATTATCATATTTTATCCATCTCTTCCCATGGTACTTAACAGCAATGGGTGTGAGAACTTTGTCCTTAGGTTACGTGGAAGATGGTTCTTTAATTTTCCTTCTTTCCTTCCTTCCTTCGTTCCTTCCTTCTTTCCTGCCTTTCTTCCTCCCTCCAACCTTCCCTCTTTCCCTCCCTTTCCTTTTTCCTCCCATATACATTGTTATTCAACAAACATTTATGGAAATATATTGTAGCCTAGGGGTCATTGTAGGTGTTGAGAATGCAACGCTAATATATTAATGGTCTTGGCCTTCAAAAATTTCATATGCTCCTGAAGAAAACAACAGATGATGCAACATTAGTGATAGGCATGAAGTGTTAAGGACATGGAGATGATGGGCATGTAGCCCAACCAGAGTTTGGGAGTTTGGGAAAGACTTTAGAGGAGGTGATGCCGAGGCTAATTCTTAAAATTTGAGTAAGAGATCATCAGATGGTGAGAGTATGTATGGGAACATTCCAGGTATTAGAGACAATAGAAATATATATCTAACTACCTGGGAAATGACAAACAATATGACACTGTTAGATTGTGTAGTTTTAGTAAAAGAAAGAGAGTGTGCCACTGGAGAGGCAGCCAGGGCCATCTCAGTTACATATGTAGCTATGTGAAGGCTCTTGAATTTCACTCTGTATGGTGTGGAGTATCAGTGGAACACTTTAAAAGTACCTTGATACCCAAAAATACATCTTCATATTAGCTTCACATACGGAAGCTCTTTCATTAAGAAAATATAAAGCTTCTGAATTTTACAGGGTGCTCTACCGATATTTTGAGGGCTGAAAAAATAGGCAGGTAGTCTTTATACAATATTGGTAGAGAGGTGTTGGGGTCCCCTAAGGTGATAGGCAGCTTCTGAGATGGTTCCCAATGACCTCTGCTTACTCTATTCATGCTTTTGTATAATCTCCTCCCCGAGTTTGTACTGAATTTAATGACTTGCTTCTAACAAATAGAATATGGCAAAAGTGGTGGGATGGCACCTCTGAGACTAGATTATAACATACTGTGACTTCCAACTTGCTAGCACACTTTTTCTAACTTTTTCATTTACTAGCTCTGATGAAAACAGATTGCATGTTGTGAGTTTCCCTATGGAGGAGAGGTCCATGTGACAAGGAAGAGAGGGAAACCAATGGCCAACAGCCAGTAAAGAACTAAGGGTGTCAGTCTAACATTCCTGGTAGTAAGCTTGGAAGTGGTTCTACCACCACAGGACCTTATGATGATGCCATCCCCAGTGACATCCTGAATCCATGTTAGAGACCCAGAGCCAGAACATCCAGCTAAGCCACATCTGAATCCTGAACCACGCATACTGTGACATAATAAATGTTTATGGCTTGAAGCTGCTACATTTGAGACCATTTGTTACACCAAAGTAAATAATGCATGTACCTTAACAATAACAAAAATCTTCCTGATTCAGTTGACACAGTATTCAAAGTTCTAACATTGTAAGCTTATTCTTTTGGGTTTATTCATCTTGAAATGCTGTTTATCCATTCTATGATTGAGGAATGAAAACGTAAGTAGTGAACAAAAAAAAGGGGGGGGAGAAATAAAGAATATCCGAGTCCTTAACGTTTTCTGTGACAGCAGGTGGTTGCTTGTCTGTGAAGGAGCCAAGTTTCACAGTTAGGAAAAAACAAATAGATATGGCTCTAAGGTACATGGCATCTGGCATTTTTCTACTTTTATGTACCTATTCCTTTAGCATTCATTCATGAGTCTATTTTTTTCATAAATTTTTTAAATATCTAATAATAACAAGAGATAATATATGAAAATATCTGTTGTTGTTCCAGGCACTGTGCTAGGTGCTTTTCACACATTAATTCCTCTTCTCACTGTACTTTTGAGGTCCAGTTGATTTTCAGAGATTCTGGTTTAGTTGGTCTTGTGCAGAGCCCAGTTGTCTGTATTTCTAATAATCCATAGATGATTATGGTGACCATTTAATTTTGAGGATTGCTACACTACAACATAGGTTTAAAGTATTAATCTGGAACACACCTTTTTAGAAGCAAATATGATTAGTTTGGATGTTTATTTATCAACACTTACTCAGCATTTGTAAAGAGTATTAAAATATGGGTGCACTGATTTAGCATTAGTGTGTTCAACCTGGCAAAGAATTTGTTATGGTTGACTGTGACTAGGAGAATAAGAAAAACAGGAAGTTGTAATATAGGAAAATGGAAAAATAGGAACTCGGAGCTGGCACAGTGTCTTATACAACTAGCAACTATTCAGGAGAACAAAACAAAATAAAACAAAACAAAAACCCAAGAAACAAAGAAAACTAATAAACTATTGCTTATAAAAAATTATTTGCTACTTTTCAAACATCATATTTTCCCCTTGCAAAAAGGTCTGTTTTTTCTCTTTGGATTTTACTCTTTATCGTTAGCCATTATTCAATTCCATATCCTTAGGCCATTGATTCAACTTAAGTTTACAAATAATACCAAGAAGTTACATAGGACAGGTAATAGTACAGGCAACACAGAAGGGAACAGTTCAACGTTCCTGACTTTAATCATTTTAAAGTCTAACAGAAAGAAGGTAAGACAAGTAGATAAATATTACAATATGGCAAAATAGAAGAAAGGAGTCAGAACAGGTTCAGACACATGTAGCTTTATCCGAATAAAATAATCAGGAGCAATATTTGCATTCCCAGTTGTTAAAACTCTTAAATTTTACATGCATTAAGACATATTTCTTCTTTATAATCTTTACCGTCTTGGATTCCTCCCTCTCACACTCTCCGCCCCCAGATACATTTATGTTCCTTTGGGGTTAGTGCTGAATGCTGAAAAATCCCATATAACCTTTGGAACTGATTCCCTGTATAGCTAAACGTGGGAAAAGTCAAGTTTAAAAAATGCATGTGTTGTTTTGTCAGCACCAAAGCAAGACTGGGGGGTTATGAGGGACATTTAAATTTCTTTCTCAGATGACTGAGAGAGTGCAACCAGCTGTACTCAAATTGCATTGAAAATAGATACTTTGCAAATTCTCATCTAAATGAAAGTTTAAATTACCAAAAGCAGTCTGACCGGTTATCTTTGACTAAAGTGGTTTACAATTTGCATGTAAACTTCATTTCTTTTTCTAATTATGCTGAATAAAATGCATTCATTTTCTCTGTGATTATAGGCCAGCCCTGCCAAACACCTGTGACTGCCACAAATCCTAATTTGATATTTATTTACTTCAAAGCAATCTTATTATCTAAATGATTTGAGGCATCAAAGGCCTTAATTATTGATAGTCAATTTGATAGGGTTAGCTTCCGTGTCCTTGGGTGGGAGTTTCTGATTTGCTGTTTCCTTTTTAAGCACTACTTGGCTATAAAAGGCCATATGATTCTGCTATTAAGAGTATTGGAATTCACATTCTTATTTAATTGGAACTAGATTTAGACAGTATCAAAGAGCCAAGATTGACAGCTGCAATTTGCAGGCTTCTAGGTAATTATTATTATTGTTATTTTTTTTGGCAATCCTTGTTTATATTTAGTCTTCTAAATAAGCATTGTGTCCTTTATGTATTTCCCAATCCTTTGGAGAAAAGGATCAACTTTCTAGTTCTCTGAAATTTTAGGATCAGCCTAAGGTTTGCTGGAGAGACAAGACGCTGTAACTGACATTCCTTAGGCAAAAGATGGGTACTGATTGGGAAATCTCTAAATGAGAGAGTTGAGGATAGCTGGCATTGTTTTGATGCAAAATCCTTTGTCAATATGGAATTTGCAGAAATGGAGGAGGTAAGTGGACAGGTTAAATGTAAAGACCCAACTCGGCAAAGTTTTACAACTTACCAATAAGACTCTTAGGATCAATGTCACATAAATAGCTCATCATTTTCCAAGCAATGCCATTAGAAATTAGTGGTCACTGTAGCTTTGAGTGGAGTTTCAAAGGCATTTTTTGAGGTTTCTCAAAATGTAGTCCTAAAACACCCAAGTTGCTTTGAGTTTCTTTCAGGGTTCCCATGAAGTCAAACTATTTCCTTAATAGTACTAAAAAGTGATTTGCCTTTTTCACTCTCATTCTCTTAAGAGTATACAGTGGAGTATTCCATGGGCTACACATGTAACATTGCAACAGAGCGATCACAGAGACCAGTATAAAAATCCAAGTGTCCTCTGTGAATGTTAGAGACTGGCAAAAATGTAAAAATAATGCCACTCTTCCCATAGATTAGTTTTCTTATAGATATTATAGATATTTTTCATAAAAATATGGCATTTACTTTACCATATAATTAGTTTGTTACTGTTTTAAAAATGAATTAATAGATAGCTATTTTAAAAATGTCTTAAATTTTTTAATATAGAAAATATTAATATATGTAATCCATATAAGCCAAAACTCTTTGGGTAGTTATTGCTTTGTAAGTGTAAAGAAGTCCTGGGACTGAAATGTTTCGAGACCTCTGATTTACACGAATGGATAAACTATGCATTTTTCTTAACACTGTTCTTTTCATCACTCATTTATTCTTTCCTCAAATTCTTAATGAAGACTTTCTCTTTACTCTTTTTATACAGCTTCTATAATAGCAATGGGGATATAGCTTTCAAAAAGCACAGAGTTTGGTGTTAAAAGTCTACTTGCAAAAAGATAATTATAATGTGATATCATCAGTTGCTATGGTAACAAAAATTATTAATGTGACAAACTGTTTTGAGAGTCAGGCAGGACTTGATGGACAATGCCAGGCTAATAGTATTTAACCAACTTTAAACCTATGCTCCTTCCTTACTACCTATTATTCATCCTCTCCTCTCTACTTCCCAACCAGTATACCTAGTGTTGGGTCCCCTTAAAAGGCTATTAATACTCGTGTGTGGCTCCATCCAGTAGCCTTGGGAAAGTAGTTAGTGCATTTCTTCATAAAAAAACAAACTTTTAATGAAGCAAAACACGGTCAGGGGTATAGTCAGGTAGGTTAGGAGGACAGGGGCTTACAATTCTGTAGATAAAGCAGCACTGTCTTAGTGGCCACTAAGTCAATTAAATGGCCATGTAATTAAATCACATTGGAAAAGGAAGGGAAAGGGGAAAAGATTACAATGCTCTTGCGATTTGCAATGGTTGTCAGGCAGATGGGCTGTGGGTTCTATCTGCAGCCATTTCCAAATCAATGAAGTGCTTTATTTAGGCTCACTCTGAGCTATCACTTGTCAGGGCTGATCTCTTGTTGTGTGCCTCAGAACAGAGGTAACATGAACACAATGTGACACTCAATTAACCACAAGCGTCAGTCAGGAGAAACCTACTTTGTCAGCAACCCAGCTCACTGTGTGTGGGTGGGAGACAAAGCCCTTTCATTACCAGCACTTCCTGGAGGCCTCCTGTTTCCAGGCATCAACCAGATCAATTCTGCAGACCTCGACTAATGTTCCAGTACGGAAATCTAAAAGGTGAACCACAGGATTGCATTTATCTTCTCTGCTTGTTACATTGCTCAGGCCACAATTCAGTCCAGGGAGAGGTTCACAAAATAAATTCTTTCTTCTTCTCTCTTCTGCCTTAAACTCAGATGTCTCACTCATTTAACTGCATATAAAAATGACACTGTTTAGTAAGTGCAGCACTTTTGCCAGGGCACAGTTGTGCTCTCAACCTGCTGTGCTAGCTCCTGTCCTTCTGCTCAAGACTAGACCTTTGCTGAGTTAGGTACATTCAGTTAGGTGAACTGAGATATTTTTAAACTTTTTTTTTTTTTAACCTCTCTTTCAACCCTAAGCTCCAAGGAATTGGAAGAGAACCTTAGCTACCATCCCTATTCTCTGTGTCTATCTAAAAATATTTTGTTAAATGAGTAGATAAAGCTTATCACATGTTTTACAAAAACACAAGTAAAAGAAATTAGGAATTTTATGTTCCAGAAGCAGGACTTTTATTAAAATTAGAAAAAATTCATTGGATATTATAAAAACAGATTACTTAGTGCTTCTCTTCCATTTTTTTTTCCCTATATAGGGAGATTTTACATATATACATATATAAATATATATATCCATTTTTCTAAGTTGATTACTTCCTCTTTTGCCCCTAATTCCATGATTATCTTCCTGAAATAAGACTGAAGAGTTTGGTCTGCCTTTACATTTATACAAAGAAAATGCAATCCAAAATTATAAGAATTAGCATGCATTGATAAAAGGTTATGCATTTTTTAATAAAGGAAAAGCACTTTTCTAGGTAAAGTTAGTTAAGAAAACTGAAGACACTATAGCATCTTGCAGGTGGAAGTGCTTCTGAATTATATTTTTATTAGGCCTATTTTTATGTGGCATGGGTTTCATTTTAGATATAGTCAGACATAAGAACATGTGTATATGGGCAGGGAAGAAAGGAGGTACATGTGATAGGGTGGCTTATACACATACAGTTGCCCAAAATTCCAGGTCTTTGCATGGATATGGATCTACAAAGTAATTTGTGATTGGGTTCTGGACTTCCGCAGGTAATGTCACTATTCAATAAACCTTTTCCTGGGAGGTAACTTGACTGTACCAGAAATGAATTGAAATCTGAAACTCTAAATTAAAAGTAGGATGATGCAATTTTTTATTAATAGAGTAGTGTGAATTTTGGCTGAGTGCTATGTTTAAAATGAAGGAGTAGAATTGACTTTAGAAGTATCGTTTAAAAATGATTGGCATGTGCTTGGCCATAGGCAGCCTGCTTTTGAACACCTGATTGCACTTAATAAATGCCAAGATTATACCCAATTAGCTTCACAAAATAGAGGTCTCAGGGGCTCTCCTGCTAAAGCAGACTGCAGTAATAAGACACACATGCTAGTTGATGCTATTGCCCTTACATCTCCTGAAGCTCTCTGATAAAATTGTTGTACTCCTAGGACCTGACGAGACAGATCCAGGTCTTCATGACCCAAAAGATGTACAAAAATTCCCATGCCTTTTTCCTTGCCACATTTATACTGATCTCTAGCCTGCAATGATGGCATTTGAAACTATTTCATTTTCAACCAATAAAGACAAACATCATAGGGGCAGAATTGTTTCTTGAGAATCCAGAAATTTGGAGACATCTGTATAGTTATTTTTAGTACTTGCAGTTTTTCTTTGACATTTTATTTTCTCTGTTCAAATTTGGAAATGTTTACATCACAAAACAAATATTAAATAGAACCATGATGTATTTTCCACTTTACATACTGGATCCATGTACTTTGGATAGTTTTCTCATAGATGCCGATAGTATAATATTTTTCGTCTGAGGATGTGAGGCTATCTAATCCTCCATCAACCCAACTCTGCATTGATGCTTGTGATTTTTCATCAGGCTGATCTTTCACCTCAAGGTATATTCTAGTATTTCAAATAAGGTATGTAAACCAGAATGTAGTCACCCAGGGGTGGTAGCCCAATTTACAGAGAAGGCAAGTATCTTAATTCTTCTCTTACATTAATGTGTCATCAATTATACACTGTTTCTGTTTGACAGAATGTCTCCAGTTTATGACTCACAATCTTTACATTAACCACTGACAAGCCCAGCCACACCGGTTTGTGCAATCAAGCTATAGACCATGGATGACAAAAAGCCTGACAGAATGTTTTCAAGGGTTTTGAATCTATGGCAATTGGTATAAAAGAAGTACTTAGTATTATAAACACTCCTATTTATTTTTCCTAAAGACTATTTAAGGTTATGATGGCTCCTATAAAAAAGAAAAATGGTAGATAATCGTATGATGAGAAAGGGTATATTTCTGAAATTAACATTCCAGATTACTGGCTGGAAACAGAAATATTATGCATTTCCAGAGCATGTTTTCTGCACCTGACCCATGATGTTAATTTTTCTTTTTACTTTTATGTTGTAATAAGTGAAAATTAGTATAGTCTTCACTAAAATACAAAGCCCCTTAATACTCTGTCATTCTTCCTCATATTCCATATAGTACCTTTACTAAGTACATAGTACATTTATTTATTCTAGACAAATTTTCTGTGTGTTGGGGATACAAAAGTGGGTATGACATACTTGCTGTCCTAAAGGAGCACATATTTTTAAAGGGAATATATTTTCAACATGTCTGTGAAATGCAAATTTACTATATTGATTCTTGAAAATCTCTCTGCAATAGGGGGCATCTAATCTGTGATTGAAAGGATGAGAGGGAGCTACCTAGGCTGTGGGAAGTAGGAAGAGGAGAAAGCATTTCAGGGAGAGGTAACTATATCTACTCATGGCCTTTGTGGAGAAGACCCTCAATGAAGTTCTGAACTCATAGCAAGAACCATAGAGTTTCTGTCCTGTAAAAGATTGAACTGCAAAAAAAAAAAAAAAAAAAAAAAAATTAAAAGGCCAAGTTGATGATGTTGAATGGCAAGTAATGGCACTGTAGAATAGCATCAACTCTACATAAAAAACTGTCCACTGAAAGCACAAGGCTATCTTTAAAAAGAATCATGACTGTTCTCACCCAAATATAACACTTTTATTGGCTCCAGGAGGAACCTTTTGCTCAAAAACATTTCCTCTGAAATTCCAACATTAGAGATTTATGCATGTGTCTTAAGAAGCTCGATTTTTTAAATGTCAGTACTATTTGAGGTTAAGCAGAGCTGTAACTCCTCCATAGCTAGGTGTGGAATCCTGTAATACAGATGCTTTCTTTCTCTTTATGGCTTAATGATACTAATTATGACTGGAAAATGGGAACTTCCATGGGAAGATAAATGGAAAGGTCACCCTTCCTCTTTGCATTATTAGAAAAGGGATCTGTACAAAGAACAGGCAGCTCCATGGGGCTGTAGAAAGACACCTGGTGCAGACAGGAAGCTGTGTGACATAATGTGTGTGAACTTGGCCTTTTCAATAGTTCTCTCAGTGAAATTCCATTAATTCTGTTTTGTTTTGTTTTGTCTTCAAATACTACCACACTTTCAATGTTTTTAGACTTCCTTTTAATTGGAAAATCAATATTGTGTTTAGCTGTGCTCTTTTTTTCCTATAAAAGTGTTCTGTGTAGGATACCAATATTCTAATTAGCTGTAGCTGATGACTGTATAGAATATTGATAGCATTTTATATGGTGTAGACAGGGGAACAAGAAAAAACACTTTACTTCCAGTTTTCTTGCTCACTCACAAGGAGTTATTAGTATCTTGTTTATTCATTACTAGGAATTTGTGAGGATAGAAGGCCAAGAGAGTGAAAATGTGATTAATTAACAGTCTTAATGAAAGGAAGAATGGTTTGAAATTTAGACAAACCTGAGTTTGAATCTTGAATGTTGAAAGTAGTATTCATTAAACTCTCCAAACCTCACTTTTGCCATTCATTAAACTTGAATAATATCTATTTTATAAGGTTGTTAAAAGAAATATACAGTAAAACAAAGTATTTATCATAATGGCCTGTACATACCAGGCAATCAACTAATCATAACTATTTATAATCATTATAATGAAATAGTAATGTAATTCATTTTATTGTTCAAGACTGGACCAAATATAAGAAGAGAAAGATAGAAGGATAATAGATCTCTGAAAGAGGGGCTATAAAATTACCAATGAACTCTGATGGATGGTTTTTGGGGAGTCAAGAATGACTTTTCTACATCTTAAACTTTTTCTATATGTCAACTCATTTAATTTTCACAATAAACCAATGAAATAGGTGTACTATAATCACTTACATCTTATAAATGAAGAAACTAAGGCATAGATAAAATTATTTTATGAAGGTTAAAGAAACAAAAAATAAACACTAAATAGTTGAGTCAGTATTTGAACCAAAGCAATTAGGCTCAATGCAGAGCTCTTAAACATTGCATAATAATGCTACCATAATATTTTAAATTCCTCTTTCATCATAAAAAATTATCTTTATTCTGCATTATATTAATGTTAAAAACTGCTGGTATTATATTGTAATTAGTTACTTTCTAAATCAAAAATTAATTATATTAATTAGGACACTGGAATCAGGGCACATTTTTGTTCAGAATAGGCATGATTCAAAACAGGGATAACTGATGACTGTTTGATAACCCAATGTACATTGCAAATATATTGAAAAGGTCTTTGATATATACTATCTATTTTATGTGTGCAGCCTTCCTTGTAATAATAACTATTTCAGCATATATAATAAGAACAGTGACTTGCCTTTGCAGGCAGATGAGAAATTTCATGTCTAAATGAATACTTAACCCTTCAAAACACTCACTTTTAGAAGTCAAGTGCTTATTTTTATTACGCTTACTGTCTTACTCTATTCAGGCTGCTACAACAAAATATCCTAAACTGGGTGGTTTATAAACACAGAAACTTATTTCTCACAATTCTGGAGACTGGGGTGTCCAAGAGTGAGGCACCAGTACATTCAGTGTCTGGGGATACCCCACCTTCTCATGGATAGCACCTTCTCACTGTGTCCTCGCATGCAGGAAGAGGAGAAGGAACTTCCTTTAGCCTATTTTATGAAAGCACTAATCTCACTGATGAGGATGCCACTCTCATGATCTAATCATCTCCCAAAGGCCCCCCGCCTCTTAATACCATCTGCTTGTGTGTTAGAATTTCAACGTATAAATTTGGCGGGGGGCACAAGCATTTAGACCATAGTACTAACTTTGTTTGTTATTTCTTGTTTTATTTTGTAAGAAGACTACAAAATCTGAAATATATTTAATTATTAATCTTAGTATTTTCAATGGTAGAAAAAATACTTTCTTGTATTGAGTTATATTTATACACCTATTTTTATATTATTATATCAATATACATATATCTATAAATCTATATCCATCTATCTAACCCTCTATCTTTCCTTTTCTATTACAGTATTTAGGGTTTTTAAATGACTCAGGCCCTTCTTGTCATAAAAAGGATTAGGAGAGACAATAACAAAACTTTCTATTGTCCTTGTGAACATGTTGTAGGTGGAAATTCATGTTTTTGATCATTCAAAAGCACCTTAATGTGATGGATTGAATATGAAACTCTCCTCATATTAGGTTCCTTATTGTTTTATATTAATATGTGCATACTCATGTAATCATTTTTTAAAAAAGAATATTTTTACTTTTTTCTTTCTAAACTTTATGCCTGTTTTTCCTTTTTTCTTTCTTCTTCCCCCCTCCACCTTCTCTTCCTCCCCCTGCACCTCCCTCCCTCCTCCCCCTCTCCTCCTTCTCTATTTTCTTCAGCATCCCTGAATTCAAATCTGTTTCTTCTGCCCAGCAAGACCACTGTTCTCTATTTTGGCCCCATTGCCTGAGTTTAGAAATGCCTCCAGACAGAATCCCAGGGTGAATAGGGAGCTCATCTTGTGTGTTTCCCTTCTTTTATGGACCACAGCCTAGCAAGTGTGTCAAACAATGCCTGAAAATAATTGCTGCATTTATTTTGTCCAGATCTGTAGCAGGTTATAGTGGGAGGCTAGCTTTGGTAACCATTACTGAATCTTGGCCAGACCAATAACCTCTTAACATAAAAATTTAAGAGCTGATGTGAAAATCCCTGCACTCCAAAAAGGAAGCTTTATTTCAAAAGCATTCTTTTAAAAGCCTCTTAAAATCCCTTGAATATATCTTAGTTCGTTGTCATCGAATTTACATATTAGAAGACATTTCTTTTGGTTTACATGTGCTTGTAATTTTATGCACAGCCACATGCCATATACTTGCAAAATCCTGGGGTTTTTGTTTTCCCCATGCAGGTTTTATGCAGAAAGTTTGTGGTAAGTGTATTTTTATGGGTCTTAATCTTAATACAGAGCAAGGATAAAAAGCAGTGTATTTTTATGAGTAAAAAAAGACAATTTTCATACTTTCATTGGTTACCCAAGAATTCTTCTGTACTACTATGATATATAAAGTCATCTAGAAAAGATTCATATTCAATTTTACTAAAAATTCATATTAACATTATTCTCCAAACATTTATTTTTGGGCAGTGTATATAGCTCAAATGCCAAAACTTATATGTAAAAATTAGAGTTACTGAGACATGCTTCCTATTTCTATACTTAATACCTGGGTAAGTTATAATAAAATGCTGGAGATAAAATACAGAGAACCAGGTAAGCAAAAACAAAACATTGACCAAGTCACATCTGATGGGTGAGTAAAGTTCTGTCAGGAGTGCTCATATTTAAATGTCTGTTTTCTTATCCTCACTCTTGTTTTGGATACTAAGATGAGAAATCCTTAGATAATTGAATCAGAAATAACTTTTTGGCATGAATTATTTTGGTGCTGTAATTCTAGCTGCATATCCTAAAGGTGCTATATTATTACTATAAAGTTAATTTGAAACATGGTGGTCCTGTCAAAATACTGAGAAAAAAATATAAAGCACCTCTAATAGAAATATAATACTTTTGTATTTGGACCCAATGGATTTCCTAACCTGTGATATTTAGGAAGATAATTTAGTCAGAATGCCAGAGTAATTTATAAGCATGCCCTTGCAAAAACAGATGCTAATGTAAAACATTTAGGACATTAAAATTAAATATTTCATGCCCAGACATAGGAATAGGCACTTGTGTGTCAATATTTATGTAATTTGTAGTTAAATGTAAATTTTCCATATGGTCAAAAAAGAAAAAATAGCATGCATCAATTCTTCCCTTCACAGGTTTACAACAAAGCAGGTTGCTGTTTATATAAAACATGATAAAAGTGGTCTCTTTGGGGGAAAAAAGTATTTTTAGTTTGATTCTAATAAAAGCACTATACATTTGTGTTATATAAAACTTGGCAAATATAAAAGTGAAAGAAAAATACCGCTCATACTACTTATACTATCACTCTACTTGTTACTAGACCAGTAAAATTAGGACTATTACTGACTTCCTACATAAAAGTATTACGCCAAAACAGCTGTCAATACAGTTTTAAAATATTTTTCTCCAATTTTCTTTTGTGTGTGCTTGTGTATGTATGTGTGTATGTATGTAAATTAACATGGTGTTTATCTTATTTGTTGGAATCTCTCAGGGGCCTAATAAGTACCATTTTTTAAAAAAATCCAAAATATGTACAAAATGGAAAGATAAAGGAGTATTAAATGCTAGCCAAACACCACTGTCATTTCTTATTAAAGGCTAAGATGGAAGACACAGCTTAACTTGACAATTAAATGGGCCTAACATATACACCCCAGTGTCAGGCAGACACACCTCTCTGTCAGAAAACTAGATTGGGTAGGGTTTGTCACAGGTGAGGCTATCCTAGGTGATACTAAAGACATTTAAAAACATTTAAGACACTAAAGAACCTGATCCCAGCAGGTAGCTTGCTCCTAAGAGAAATAAAGAAGTTGCTGAGCCAAACTTCATTTTTCTGAATTCACTCTTCCAAATTTATCCATCAGATAAGTCACAACACCTCTCCTGGACCAGAATAAGTAAAAGGACAAAGAGAGGCCAGTCCATACTATTGAGCTCTTTTCATGGGGATGAAACTATTAAGAGTGGAGAATACATACCTCCCACAATATTCTGTATATCCATTATGTATTATATTCTATATATTCTAATATATATCGTACATATTTATAGCTGGCCTTTGTTTTTTGTTTTTTTTTTTTTTTAATTTTAATAGATGCCTTAATGAGAATGTATGGAATAGCTTTGGATGCAATAGAGAACTAACCTGACAGTGATGCCCATGAATGAGTCTTTTAGTCATTATATAATAAGTGGAGATTTGGCATAGTTGAAAAAGCAGGCTCAGATCTGAACGTAAATTACTTGTTGTCTAGACATGGGCAAGTTACCCAAACTTTTTGAGTGTCTTCCATAAATATGAAACAAGGATTATAATTATAAACTCATTGAGTTGAAATGATGATAAAAATCATATATATAAAGCACATGAGACATAATAGATACTTAACAAATAATAGCTAATTTTAGTTCTTATTATTGTAAACAGGTTCTGTTTTTCAAATTCAGTTCAAATTATCATGGATTCCGTGATGCACTATATGGAAATTAGAAAATACTTAGCAAAATATTCATAAAATAAACAGTGGTAGTAAAGTAAGCAGGTTGTGGTCCAGCTACATAGATATTATGATATGAAAGAATTACATCATCAATCCAATAAATCAGTGTATTGTATTGGCAGCATGTTGAACAATCATTCTTTGATTTTTATTCATTTACTCATTCATTCATTCACTGAGCCAGTCTTTCATTCAAAAACATTTATTGAGCATCTATTCAGTACGAGGTTGTTAGGTTGTTGAACACTGACTATTTATGTACTATGAATGCAGAAATGAATATCTTAGAAGTTTTTTATAAGGAATAGTTTCTTTGTGGGAGTGAGACTCATCTATTTATTTGATTTTATTTCAGAATCATACCTTATATCATTTTATATTTCCTGACACATTTCCTATTCAGATGATGCATTTAGTCTAAGCAACACAAGCCTGTATTTGCATCTTTGACAGCAAAGGAGAGACTAATGGAATTGATGCTTGGTTTGAATAATGTAGACTGTTGTGACAATGACAGTAGCAAGGAATCTTAAACAATATGCCCCACCTGATGCAATTTAAAAATGTGCACACTATTGTCTTAGCCACAAATATGCTAGATTTTATTTTTGCTTCTATGAAGCAGCTGAGTGTAATCTATCTCGATGACAGGTGACAAGAGAAACTAATTTCTCTTAAGAGCACTTCCCAATTGCCTTTATTCCCCACTTGGAAAACACTAAGCATTTGGGAACAAACACTTTGCTATGTTGTTTCTCTATGTAGAGGGAGGAGATTGAGGAGTATAGCAGGAATTAAGTGTTATTTTCCTACCTAGCTTCCAAAAATTAACTTCCCATAGCAAATGGCCTGGGGACACATTATTGTTAAAAACTTTGGGATAGGTGTGATGTACATGGCTAATTGGTATAATTTAGAGGAAATAGATTGATACATAAATTCATTTTTGTTTCAAAAATTATATCCAAAAGAGAAGGAAGGAAGAAAGGGAGAGAGGGAAAGAAAAGAAAGAAAATATTTTCTCTCTTCTATCCCCTAAGCAAAATGTCAGAACAAAATGGGAGAATCTTCATTACTCATATATTCATTCACAAAAGCTATTGAAAATCTTTAGACAAATAAAACAGCGAAGTTTAACAGCATGCAGTATTAGAAAGTTCTGAAATGTTAGTATGTGTAATCTTTTTTGTAAATGATGACCATGGAATGAGAGTTACCCATGATGATAAAGTGTGTTTCATCTCATGTGTCATAGCTTGAAATTTAAATATTGAAAGAAGAAGTGTTCCTAGAAGATCAGTAGGGTTAAATATTACTCAATAGACTGCATCTATCATTTTAGTATCATTTCATTGTGTATATTCATCACAATTTATATCAATCTTTCCTCAACAAAATTGTAATTAATTTTGTAACATGTCTAGATAGGTTCTATGAACATTTCCTTCATTTACAGTGATTTAGCATTAGGGATGAGATTGATGGTGTTTTAATGGAGAAAAGAGTGTAATAAAAGACTTTAAGAGAAAATAACTTGTTTTAGTAATGAGGCATGATATTATTTTGATGAAGATTAAGAGAGTTGGAGTCCATGTAAGGAAAAAACCTAGCCAGAACATTTAATAGGTTTGACGATCATAACAAAAGGTAAATGAAAGTAACTCTGCTATTGAAATAATTTGTACCAAATACAGTTTTTAATAACATAATTCTAAAAATATAAAGAACACCTACAATTTTGAAGCAAATACAGAGGAAAATACCAAAATGATTGAGATATATCCAAAGGAGATGCTAAATAAACAAAGACATGTTTAGTTACTGAAAGGTGTCAGATAACCTTTGATCCCCTCACTTGTAACAAGATATAACAGCTGACAAGACTTAGGGCTTGAGGGAAGATATTAGAAAATGTCTTTTGACTGAGCCGTGCTGCAAATCTTTCTTCCTGCCCTGCTCCATCAAGAGGAAGGGTTAGATTACTAACTCCAAACGCCAAAAGTAATTCCAAAATTTCCTAGACTTCCAGGAAATTATTCAAAGACATAATGTAGAGAGATTTGTTGGTGTGCTGTGAGTTTCTTCTAACCAAAATAGAGTGGGGTATTGCAGATTATGTTATAGCCCAACTGGGTTGTATTGCCTACTGCACAGAAAAGAGCTAATACCCCGAAATAATCAGGGTTGCAGTGTAGAAAGAGTTTAATATCACAGAGCACCACGCAAGGAGACAGGAGGAATTTCTCAAATCCATCTCCCCAAGAATTTGAGAGAAATGGTTTTAAAGACAGTTTGGTGGGCAAAGGATTAGGCAGTTGGGTCTGCTAATTGGCTCGGTTTGGGGTAAAATTATAGGGGTGTAGAAATCATCTTCTCATGTTGAGTCAGTTCCTGAGTGGGGTTCTCAATACCAGTTAAGTCAGTTCCTTAGTATGGGCCACTGTTCCAGAAGCTAATGGTGAGGAGGAGGAGGAGAAGTAGTAGTGCTATGTAGAGGTAAAAGCAGAAAAGGGTAAGTAGGCTTGGAAGGAAGATGGCAGTGCCAGAATGGAAAGAGAAGAAATGTAGCCTACTCCTCTCTCTGCCAAATTTTAGGATTCCTTCCAGATTCAAGTTGGAAAAGCAAACAATCCTGATGCAATTTTAAATCAAGTTGGAACCTTAATTATTTTATGATTTTTATTACTTGATTGAGACTGTGTTTTAAAACTTAAACAACTATGAGTCTTGAGAAGCTTCCCAAGTTTTCATCCTAAGGCAGGAAAAGAATTTGCCCTCAACAGGCATTTAAAGAAAGTATTAATAAGAGGTTAAAAAAAATGCCCTGATGGTTATATCCCATGAGCTGGCTTGTTCAATATATTGGGCTGTTATGAAAATATATTTTGTTACAATGGATAATATAATAAATTATTGATCTATTGTGGTGAGATTTTTCTATTCTAAACCTAAGTCCTAGTCACAAATCTTTCCTTCTGTTCATGTTAATATTATAAAACCATAGCTATATCTTTCACTTTGTGTACTGTAGACTTGCCACTGTTGGCCTTGAAAAAATTTTTAATTAGTTATAGTTTCTGAAATATGGAAATTCTTTCATACTTACTCTACAAGCCCAATTCTGTGGTCTCTACTTGAAAATACATTGATGACTTCAAATACATGATTGTACATTTTGGTTCTGACCCTTAAGAAATTCTGTCTTGCTACTACTTGCCATCTTCTTGATCAGTAGTGGTAATATTGTTCCCCTCCTAAACATATTCAAGCATCCTCTTCTTAAATGATTTTGCCTCCTTGTATTAGTCAAATAAGCAACATATGTGGAAAAAGAAATAAAAAACAAGGACACTACCAAATAATAATGGGAACTACAAACTAACCAAGGAAATATGAGAAAAAGATGTATATATTCCAATCAATAAGTTTATATGGTATACATATTGGGTGTTACCTAGTAGTTTGCGATATCACCAAATGACTTCTAATTATTTTAGAGAGAAAAATATCTGATAAACTCTCATGAAACCTAATCCAGATTAGGCAAAACAATGGCCCTTTCTGAACAAAAAAAAAAAAACCTACTTAATAAGCTAATGTAGCCAATAATGAAAGGTCAAAAAGAAATAAACCACCAATTTTAGATTCTAAGAATTTGCTATTGCATCCTATCATTGACAGAGGAACAGAATTTTTTTCCAAAGCATTAAAACATACTTCTATTTCGGAATGCACAATTACTGCAACCACTGTGTGTGCTCTACAAATATATCATAGTTCAAGTACATTAAGTATCTAGAAGCTATTTGGTTCTAAATTTATTGTGGAACAAGACTTCCTGGTAAAGATGAAACAAACGTGGATTTCTAAATATCTCCATGTACTTTTCAGATAAAGGTACCAAATAAATGATATATTATTTGTCAGCCCTTAGAAGATAGAGATTTTGTTAAATTTAATTACTCCAGCCTAGCTTTAAATCATGAGAAACTTTCAATGAAGGTGGCTCCCACTAGATGAATTAAATTTCCCTAAGTTCTTGGTGCGTGAAAACAATGGTGACTAGGTAAGTGTGGCTAGAAACTGAACAGAGCTTTGAAATAAAGGGCCTGCATATGGAAGGTTTGCTTATTTATTGATTTAATTCCTGAGGTTGTCAATTTAATCCCATGAGTTTTCTTACTTTAAATTCTGAATTAAAATAGATGTATCCTTTCTTTCTCATTCAAAATCAAAACAGATGAAACACATCAAGATGCTGTTGGTTTACCCGTAACTTATTAGGGAGCTTAAACTGAAGGATTCACTCAGCTGCTGGTCAGTCAGCGTGGCACACAGAACTCCATCAAGGGAAATGAGAACCAAAGACCTAGTTAACACATCCCCACTACCACAGACCATATATGATACACCTAATAAAACTAGGAAATCAATTAATAATAGTGAAAGGGCCTGTACAAACATATGAAAAGGGAAAAGTGAAGAGAGAAATTTACTAATGGGAAGTTTTGTTGATGCTGTTGATGTTTTCAACTTAATTCTACTTTGGTTGCTGCAATGTATGTACCCTGAGAGTTCTTTCTCCAGAAATGTGTGGTCTCCTTACCAAGGCTAGCTAATTTGTCCCGTTTCCCTGTGTAAATCAATTGTGTTATTTTTTTGCCAGGATTAACTCCTTTTCTATCTTGGATTTTATGCTTTCATTTTTGAAGCACATCTAAGTGGGGCTTAATTTATTAAGTGCACCACACAAGAATGAGAGACATTAGCAGAAGATAGGGCATATCATCCAGGATTTCTGGCAGCAGAGATGGTGACAAAGGCCACAACAGGTGGGCAACCAGCTCATAAGGGAGCTAAGCAGGTGAAATTAAGATCTCAGCCAAAAAGGCTGGAGAGACAGGATGGTACTTTAGTCAACTTTGAAATGCTGGTGTTTCAATGTAAACATCTGAGTCAAATAAAATTGTAGCATGAGACAAAGAACCAAAGCAAGGACTTAGTGATGAACTGGTGCCTGGGCAAAGTAAAAATGTCACAGAAAGGTAAGCAAACTTGCTCGTGAATATATTGGCCAGAGTCTGAAACAGGTCAGGATCCAAAAGTATTAATACTACGGTAGAATTCAGAAACTACAAATCAAAACAGAGCAGCAGCAGGGACACAGAGGAAGTGAAAAATTTTTATTATCTTTTTTTTGGATCCTTTTATCCAGTGTTTCTCAACTGAGTGATTTTGCCTCCTAGGAGACATTTGACAATCTGAGGATATTTTTGGTTATCACAACTCAGGGGAGGTTGCTAGTGGCATCTAGTGGGGAAAGGCCAGGGATGCTTCTAAACATCATATAATGCACAGGACTGCCCCCACAACAAAGAATTATTGACTTAAAAATGTCTGTAGTGCTGAGATTGAGAAACCCTGCATTTTGCTATTCTTAATTCTTAAAATTCATTCCATTGCTTTCACCCAATTATGTTCTCATTTTTCTCTTCTCTTTGCTATGCATGACCTTTTCCCTAAGAAAAGAAGAAAAGAAACCTGCATGGATAGAGAAAATAACGTTAAAGAGCATAGAGAAAACTAAAAACTAAGGGACTTTATATTCTTTGTTTTACTGTGCGCAGAGACCTAATTCAATTTAAAAGAAAAACTGTACAAAGGATGTTAAATCTAAGAATTGACACAAAAGTAGTAAAAAGGTTAGAAAAGTACTTCATCAGAACAATTTTATTCAAACAAGAATCTGAAAAAAATTCCATGTTTACAGATTTTATGTTTGGAGAATCAGTAAGATCCCTACTTTGAAAATAGCGGGCTCAAATCATAGGCCTATCAATTAATAATCATGTGATCTTTCTATAAACCTAAATTACCTCAGGTGTTAGGAAGGTTTAAAAGTAGCCCCTTTCAGTTTGGGGAGGGATTTGCAATATCATATGCAATGTTCCAGCAGCAAACTCTATGCCTGCCCAAAAGTAGACCCTGAGAACTGCAAAAACTCTCAGCACAAAACAACTCCATCCAAACACCTGCACTAAGAAACTTGACCAAACTCTGGTCTGGCTTCTAGAATGTTAAGGCTGTCTCCCTACGATGACTCCAATCCTCCTTAGAATATTTCTTTACCTAGAAAGGCTCAGTGCTGCCTGGAGAGGTCCCTGTTTGTTCCAGCCAAAACCTACTGAGAGGCTGATAGGCCCCAAAACGACCTTTTAGAGCAGCTACTTTAGAAAGCTTGCAGTTATAAATCCTTTCTCTGCCCCTTTGAGATGCAAATTTAAACCACCCAGAGCTATATCCTTAAGGACCTGGGAGCAGTCTCTTTGAAATGCAAACATGCAGGGAGATAACTTTTACAGTCCCTATGGGAGGGTAAGAGCCTAACTTCTATGGACAAGCAGTGAGCTCCTTGTTCCAACTTGTGTAACTACGTAGTATCCCAAAGAGGTGAGAAGTTTGTTTCTCCCCCAGAAGAGTACCAATTACCAAACCTGGGTAACTCACTCACATAGACACAGCTCCCTTAATTACCTCTCAATGTCTTTCCTTCAGCACATCCTGTCTTTTGTTTTGGCAAAGTTGAGCTCATTTTACTTTGAACTTTCTTCCCTACTGCAGTAGTTATCTTCTAACAAAATCTGTCTTTACTGCCTTTAACTAGTGTCCAACTTTGTTTCTCTTTGACAGCTCTTACATACAACAGCAACAATAGCAGCTGTTACAATGTGGCAATTTCTTAAAAATCTCACCAGCAGACTAATGAAAAGGACAATGTGGTATCTGTCTGTGAATGGGAATTTTCTTACAGAATATTGTTATGACTTCATGGGGAGGGAAGACTTTTCCTTTACCCTCTGACGTTTTGATAACTGAGTCTATGAAATAAACTGACAACAGGCAGATAAATAGGAGAAATAGTATACAAATTTATTACATGCATGGGGGCATCCCTGGAAAGAAAAGTGAATACTCAAAAAACTAGGGAAATTGAGGAGCTTATATACCCTCTTCATAGGAATGAAAATCTAAGCAATTTAGGAGAGAGTAAATTATTTGGGGGAATGATGAGTGGTTCCTTAGAAGAATAGGTGACGGTTTGTGACAAAATTTGTCTGGCTGTGGTATCAACTTCTAGTTTCCTCTCCTGTGGTAAGAGCTAATCTTGGGGTGGGGAGAGATGTTAGTCAAAGGGTACAAAGTTATAGTTGGACAGAAGAAGCAAATGATAAGGGTTTGATGTGATGAACTGTATTAATTAGCTTGATTCAATCATTTCACAATGCATACATATATCAAAACATTGATGTGTATCCCATGATTGTATATGATTATAATTTGTAAAGCAAATTTTATTTGATATTATGAAAAAAATAATTAATCTTCCCTGGTTGATGAAACTCCTGGGGAGAGAATTGATGACAATTGAGTTCCCTTTGGAGGCTCTGTCTTTAGGCAGGTAAGGAGAGTTCAGATAAAGCCTTTCCTTGCAATTGCCTTTTTTCAAGTGCCCTCAGTTTGAAGTAATCAATATACGAAAGCAGCATATTTTAGGTGGCTGTCCTTAACACCTTACAAATACTCCTCAGGAAAAGAAAAATGAGGTGAAAATATCACATTAGTTAAGCTAAAGCTAGATATTCTATATATTTGTTTTTGAGTTCATCACCCATCAAATATGACTCTGTACTGGTTACCACAGTCCGATCAGAAAAACATTTTATATTTGAGTATAGGTCAACGCTATTTTCCTAGGCAAGAAGAACCAGTTGAGTCAGTGATAATTTATAGATACTTGTCTCCTCAACTGGATTTTAGGAACAAATGAGCCAATGACCAAAAAGCCTCTGGCTCAGCAGAAATCTTTAGGGATCAGTTATGTATACATGACGCATAGGTAGGGGGAGGTAACAAACAGGGTTGAGATACTAGTCATTGGTAGATTTGAAACCAACCAATTAATTCAATGATTCAATAATTTTCCACATGATAACAAGCAAAGCAACCAAATATACAGGGCACTGAGCAACCAAGTTTCAAGCTAACAGAACCATTAACATCACACCTAATCTCAACCCATCTAAAGAAGAAAATAGATAAATTTTGAGAATGTCCCCTTGGAACTGGAGGTGGGAGAAGAAAGCATAGGCAATCTTTCCCCCCCACCCCTTTCCCGTTGCTCCAAAATATCCAAATTTACAGATTTGATCTTTTAATAAATAATTTGGTATAAGTAATAATCAGTTTGAGTTAAACAATGCAGTTAGGAAGGGCATATGAGTCTAGTCCAGAATAAACTTTGCAAAATTATTTCTTTTTAATATACTACCACCATTACTCTTTATACCCCAAATCTTCTGAAATCTAATCACTTAGGAAAGACAATTTGGATGGCAAAGGAGGGACAGGTTCAACTGACAATACGCATGAGTCATAGTAGCTCCAATTTACTAGTAGTTTGCTATGAAACTTGCCTCTATCTGTACAAAATAATGAGCTTAAACTCTTTTTCTTGAATATGCTTCCAACTGGAACATTCTCTCTTCTTTTTAAAGTGTTAAGAGTTAAAAGATCTAATACTGATGCCATTGTAATAGGAAAGAGGGCCTGAGCATAAAATTTTAGCTATAAAATTTGATGCATATTTTTCTGAGAAGTAGACCACATCTATTTAGTAAATAAAATCTCATGCCACACATTAGGAATTGTAAAGATTAAAGGATGGCATTTGGTCATCTATGTTTCTTCAGCTCTGCGAGTTCTAAAAATAATGTAGTAAACTGGGTTTTGTATAACACTTTCAATAAGTGTACATACTGGTTAAATTTTTTTAGAAATACTTGTACATTTGTTGCCTCCTTTGATCCTCAACCTTTTGTCAATGGATGTGTGAGCAGTATCATTATTAATACTCTCCATTACATATTGTGGACTGTTCAACTTTGTCTAATGGTAGGAGAGATATAGTAAGAAAAAAAAGCAAGAACTAAGCAGATGGCACAGGGTAGAGGTTCCCAGAAGCTTTGAGAGTGATGAGGAGAAATTGAAAGCCTGATTAGAGTGAACAAAGACAAGAATGATAAATGAGACAGTTGAAGCAGCTAATATAGATGAGCCAATCATGGAACGCTACTTTAAAGGGGAGCAGATCACTTTGAGAAGCAGGTAGAAGACATGGAAACTAATGTTTTAATGTTGGTGGGAATGAAAAAGTAGATGGAAATTAGATTGATAAGATAGAAGATGAAAGAAATAGGTAGACAGCTTCCTGGAGGAGGTAGCATTTTAGCTAAATTATAAATTACGAGTGCTCATTGCATATGTGGACATGGCATCTGTACTGAGAAAAGGAGTTCAAAATCCAACAAGAGTGCTAGCAAAAGCAGAGGTGGGGGAGCTGAGTGATGAGACATTAGATAAAATATTCTCTTGCCAAGCTTAATCTTCTTCGAGAATGTTATTTTCCCAGATAATGAAATTCTTCAGCTCAGTTAAAATGTTACTGGACATTAGATCTTATTGCTTCTATCTAACTGTATTTTTGTACCCATTAGCCAACCCGTCTTTATCACCCCTACCCACTGCCCTTCCAGAATAGATTTAAAATGTTTCCAACACAAAGAAATGATAAATGTTTGAGGTGATGGATATCCCAGTTACTCAGATTTGATCATTTACACACTATAGACTTGTATTGAAATGTCACATATATCTCATAAATTTGTATGACTATTATGTATCCATAAAAATATTTTTTAAATTCTGCTGGAAGCTAATAGAGTGGTATAGTGGGATACATCTGATGGGAGGAGCAGGGAAGAGGTTTTCCTGGCCAAAATATAATTCTAATTAAAGATCCTAAGACATTTCCAAGGAGAAGTTTAAAAATCCTTGAGCTGATGTTTCCCATTTCTAACTATTCCACAATCTTCTGAAACAAGTTACCAACTCAGACTTCTATGTCTTTGAGTGGTTCTAGAAATTCCCATTAAAGAGCATTTCCCCTTTTGTAGCCCTTTGGCTGGGAATAAACTGTACTATAGACATTGACCTGTGTATGCATTTCTTATGATGGTGTTTGTGAAAGCCAGAACAGCAAAGGCCAAGTCCTTGGTGTTAAATCTTCTACCTTTATTATTCTTATTATTGTCTGTAACAAAGCAGGGCTCTTGCTGGACTCATATCCCTGTCTATAGCCACAGGCAAGTTGAAATTTTGAGAATAGCATTTGAGAAAATATAGCATAGTTACTCCTTTACCTGGGTTGGTTTATATAAGGCCAACAGTGATGGCAGATGCTGAATCAAGAGCTATTGGGCAAAGCCGGGTTATTCTTAAGGGCATCAAGGCAATTATTGGACAAATCCCATCATGCTCTTTGTCCACCTGATTAGCCCAGATGTTGTGTGTGTGTGTGTGTGTGTGTGTGTGCGTGCGCGTGTACGCACACACATGTGCTGCTTTTTCTGCTTTCAATGAACTTCAAGATTCTTTTGGAAGGGAAGCCAAGGGGAGAAGAAATCATAGAAGGGAAGAATCAGTTTGAGAGTAGAATGTGAAGCTAGGGATTAGAAACCCCTTCATTTTATTCAATCATTTATTCTATTAAATTAACTCTACTAAATGCACCATTTAGTGAAGTTTTGCCCAGTACTGGGTAGCACATTCACTGATGGTAAAAACATTGTTAAGTAAGATAACCTCAGTCATTCCCCTGTTGCACTGTTGTTTGATACTGGAGTATGAGTTAGGTCTTTCATGTCACCAACGGGTGAAGATGCTTTGTCATCCGACTCAACTCTTCTCCGAGTCACTCTATAGTTCCAGCTACAAAAACTGACAGCAATGTTGGACATTCCAAAACCTGGAGCTGTGGTGCTTCTATCTATTAGGCATATGGTCTGGTAAATACACTTACACAGCTTTTCAAGAAAGAACATTTGGAGTCAAGACATGTGGTCCCTGGAGACCTACGGTAGTGTATTTGGTAGAAAAACTCTTGAAATGGCTCTATTGGGGTTGAATTTAGGGTCCTTCCTCTGCTTCCTACCAATAGAAAGGGCTGAATTAATTAGCTAAAAAGAAATAAAATTAAGTGCTATGACTTTAGCTTTTAAGGGAAATAAAAAATCCATTTTCCTTAAAATAAAAAGAGGGCATCTGTCTTTGATTGTTCAATGCCGACTTAATGCTAATACCCACCTCACACTCAAAGTGACCCTGGCAGATGTCTGATAATGAATCTGATTTGAAATTCATCCCAGAAAGTAAAGTCTGCAAGAGGAATCCAAGACTTTAGCATGTAGGAGATAGCTTCAGATAAACCCAAACCCTGTTAGCACAATTGCACGTGCACCAAGGTTTCCATGAGCTACTTATAAAAAATATGAGTGATCGAGAGCTGAAACTTCTCCAGTGCCAGCTTCTCCTCAGTTTTCCACAGGGAGCAGTATGAACTGTACCCTTAACTGAAGGTTTAATGCAATTAAAAGTGATACTGAATTTAGGAAGACAGTACCTAAGTAGCTTTCCCTCTATAACTCAGTTTGCAAATCTTTTACATTTTGCTAAATTTAATATAAATTGAATGATGATTTTTAATGTAACAAAAAGGACTAGAAAAGATAGGTTGTGTGCAGTCACACAGGAATATATGCAGCTATATAAGACAGTAATACTAATAGCATAATGAGCCCATAGTAAGCATTTTTATAGAATTTCACTTTTCCAGAAATTTTTTTGTATTTTTCAAATTCAACTTTGGTACTTTATGGTATAGACAGGAAGTAGAGAGTTATTGTTTCCCCAGTTTTGGAGTAAAAAATGAGACCCAGATATATTAACTAATTTCACTTATGTTATATATCTGTTTTACCAATAACCTATCTCTGGTTCTCTTTCCACAAAACACCCTAGTGTATCAAAGTCAGAAAATAAATGGCAAATAAATTAGATTAACTTTGGGATGTAAGGCAAGGCTGAGTTCAATGTGAATGGGCAGAGATTCCCTCTGTATGGCCCCATAACTCTTCCATAGTTCAGGTTAACAGTAGAGTCATACAGGGACAGCAATAAGAGTGCCAGAATCAGCTCAACTCAGGTGGACTTCATCTTCAAATTAATCACTGTTACATTTAGTCAATTACTTCTCTTCTCCAAGTCTCAATTTTCTCCAATGGAAGATGGGAAAAATAATAGCATTTCCCTCCAAAGCTTTTTGCAAGGACTTATTAATTGAGGCAAGTAAAGCATTTGGCACCGTGCCTGGCACACTGCAAGCTCTCTACAAATGTTTGTGGTTACCATTATCACAGACACATATATTGCATTCTTGTAAATGAAAGAAATCTTTCCACATCCACTCATTGTCTCTGGAATTTGCTCTGATGGGAAGGATGCTTTCTTAGAAATATGAACCACAATATGATGTTAAAAAGAAAAAATAATTTGAAATCCAGGATAGATAAGCTTTTTGCTTTGCAAAGTACTATAGCAACTTTTAAAATACACACAGATGATTCTGGAGCATGCTAGGCATTCCACTTTAGTAGGTTAAAATGTATTTCATAATGAAGTAACAAGGATTTTAATTCTTTCTTAGAAATGGAGATAGAAACAGGAGTGGTAATGGGGAGAAAATAGGAGAAAAAGAAAGGTAAGAGAAGAATCCAATTAGACAATAAGAATCTTTGATAATTTGTTGGTGGGTAAGAGACTAAGAAGAACAAAAATCAATAAAAATTGTACGATATTAGAAAAGACTGAGGTACTTTAGGATGGTGATTTTTGAAATTGTTATCTTTTGGGCTGTTTGCAAGCTTCTTTCAGCAAAAGTCTGTTTCATGAATCAACCGTGTGTTAGTGATGCATTGAGCAAAACAGGGAGGAAACATGGTTAATGGGGTAAGTAGTGGGAAGGAAAGAGGGAGCATCACTGGAGTCTTTGCAGCAATTAAAAAGCAAAATTCACTGGGACCAGGAGCCACATGCATGCAAGCCCACCTGAGAAAGCTTTGACTGTCCAGAGTGCACAGGATGCAAAATTTATTGGAAATAATGACTCCAGAAAGCTAGAAGAGGTAGGGGCATGCAAATCACACACACACATATGGAAAAGATATCACATATATAGATATTTTCATACAAAGGCATGTTTATTATTTTAAATTCAGTCTGCTCAATTCATGGATCCTTTGCTATGCCAATTTAAGGAGGCAGAAATATTAGGAGGCAGAAAATGTATTTGTTTCCCAAAGTTGTTTGGCCCCTTTGGATTTAAAGGAACATAATAGATAGATTTTACATTGATTTCTAGACTTTATATTACTCTTTGCTACCATATAAACCCTTCCCTAAAGCTGTGTTTTGTGACTTTTAAAGAGCAAGTGGCAGCCAGATGCAGTGGCTCACATTTGCAATCCTAGCACTTTGAGAGGCCAAGGCAGGAGGATTGCTTGAGGCCAGAGGTTCAAGACCAAACTGAGCAAGAGTGACCCCGTCTCTACAAAAAAAAAATAGAAAAATTAGCCAGAAGCAGTGGCACATGCTTGTAGTCCTAGCTACTCAGGAGGCTGAGAAAGGAGGATCACCTGAGCCCAGGAGTTTGAGGTTTCAGTGAGCTATGATGATGCCACTGCACTGTAGCCAGCACCACAGAGTGAGACCCTGTCTCAAAAAAAAGCAAGTGGCCCTGTAAATGGAGTGATCCAGATGAGAAAGGATCAAGCCTTAGCATCTTCCCTGTCAATCTTTCTGCTTTATTAATACCTAGTCAGATCTCTAACTGGGCTTCCACTGTAGCTACCAACACACCTGGTTTCTAGAGTCTTCCAATTCCTCACAAGCTAATAATTAAAGACCATACAGAGGCTGCTGCAAAATACTAATCTCATTTATTTTAAATAAAGCGTGACAAGTTGGTAGTATTTTAGAGGTCAAAGTTACAGTTTTTTATTAAGCAGACTTATTCTATAGGATGTTGTCAGCCAAATGCCTAAATTGTTTGAATCTAGGAACCATGGAATAGTTCATACTACTGATACTATTATTGTTATTATTATAAAATTAAAATGTATTTTGCTAATTGCTAGCACTAATTAAATCCATAGTCTGTGTCAGATATTTTACTAAGAACATAGTAAGAATTGTTTCCCCCAATCACCTTGTGAGCTATAAATTAATATTTTCCCCATTTTAGGAATAAGGAAACTAAGGCTAACAGATTAAAAATTACTTTCTTAAGGCTTCTCCATTGGGAAGTGGTATAATCCAATTCAGAAGCTGCAAAGTAAAGTTGAACAACAATGTCATCTGTCAATTCAATGCCACTCTCTGCTTGCAAAAGTTTCTTCCAGAGAGAAAGTATCACCTTCATTCCTGGGACCAGGATGCAGTAACTTGCACCTCTAATCTTGCCTAAGATCAGAAAAGAGGGAGGAGATGGGCACTGAAAAGCCCCACATGTGATTCCATTCATCTAATATGCCAGTCTGGCTGCCAGCATATGCCACTTCACATCAGGCAGAAAGTGAGGCTGAATTAAATCCGGCTGTCAAGACACCCAGATTTGCAGCAAGTAGAGATGCTCTTTACTCTTTATGTGAAAGCTCTGATTGAAAAGACAAAAAGAATTTACTCAGTCACTCTGCACTGCTACTCTGGTAACTCCAAAGTTTCTGACTTGCTTCTCCCCCTTGCCTGTCCCCTTTCTTTCCAATGCCAATGTGCACTGCTTTGTTTGGGACAAACCCTCCCGGCTAAGCCTCAATAATTGGATTACCCACATGCTGTGTGGGTAGTCAGCAGTTTATGGAGCTGAGCAAACAGGCAGGTGCTGGACCAGAAAGGGCACACTTTTCCAGGGTTGGCTCGGGGTCCTCACAATGCTTTAAAGTTTGATGATCTGAAGCGGAAATGCCAGTGCAACCTGCAGGTGATAAAGAAGAACAGGTCAGTGCTGCCAGTCACTCAGGCAAAGGGACAGAGAACTGGAAGGCAAACATGCATTTAGAACAATTGTGGATTTTTGCCTGAATCTTTGTGAATAGCTAGTGAGATTAAGGTCAGGAGATTATGGAAATACTTTACCAGAAGCAAGGCAAGTTCCCTTAGCAAAACTGACTCAAAAGTAAATGCCCTGGTTTCAGTGACCTTGGTAAAATCTGAGGATGTACATAACTATTTGCCACAAGTCATTAACCAGCTATATTACTAAACTAAAAGTAGACGTAGGGGATGTTCATCCTTAACCAAGGCTTCTCTTTAGTGAGACCAAGTGAGAATTCTTGAAAAGTGGTTGGCTTTTTTGAACAAAAATGTGGGGTGTGTCACTCCATTACCCCACGTGGAAACTCATAAAATTCCTAAAGTAGATTCCTGCTCTCCTGTCTAGATATCACTGGTGCTACCAAAGAAGCTAAGAAGAGATTGATTTATGTATCTCAGAAGAATTCATAATACCTCTTAAAGAAGCTTTCACATTGTATTATACAGTAATTATATGTTTTTTTATTTTCCTTCATGAGACTGAGTTCCGATTATACATGAGAGTGTCTCATTCATCCCATTTCCCTGGCTCCTGGTATCGTATCATAGAATAAGTATTCAATAAATATTCTGTACTAAATGGCATGAAATAATCATTATTTGGACATCTTGTTGGTAGGGCTTTACATATGTGATTTCTAATTATTGCAGCATCCATTCAAAATAGGAGTTATCTGCATTTTACCAAACAAGGAATTTTAAGCTAACAAATTAAGCAAATTGCTTAATAACCAGAAAGAGGTAGATCAGAGTTACAGCTACAAGTTAGTTAGTATGAGGCCATAACTCAAGTATTTCCAGTACAGCAAGGTTAGAATAATGAAGAAATAAAAGAAGCCCAGAAGACTTCAACTGCTGGAAGACCCTGTGTAGCCTTCAGCAAATCATTTAACCTTTCCTGCCTCAGTTGCAATTCTGTAAAACGTAATCATCACTTATTGCATAAAGGTGGCAGTTAATTAAGATAATCTCTAAAAATCATTTCAGCTACAGAAAAAAAACAAATTCTTAACCATTATATTTTTGGATTAATATGAAGTCATTGTTTAAGACAATATTAAAATGTCTTTCATTTTCCAAGTAAGAAAATTATACTATGATATAAACATATTTAAAAATGGCCTACTTTGTTCTCTTGTCTTAATATTTTATACGCATGTAACTCAAACTTGGAATTCTTAAAGATAGTATCAAATGACTTGAGAAATCTGCAGCAAGCTGATAAAAGCTTCTGGGAAACCTGCTTTCTTTAACAAATCCCTCTTACTGCCAATTAAATATTGAAAAAGATGTAGGATTGAGAATAATTAAGTTAAAATGACACTAAGCCTTTTGTTGGTGTCACATTTTACTGATTATACAAAATCAGTTTTGAATAAGGACCAAAATTAAGAGAGAAACACTCTCTCTCTCTCTCTCTCTCTCTCTCTCTCTCTCTCTCTCTCTCTCTCTTTCTTTCTTTCTTTCTTTCAGGATACAGATAAACTTAGGCTACAGTATTCTGATCACAAAAGGCAGTTGTCAGGGAAAACCTGAGGCATGTAGCTCAGTGAAAATAACTTTCAGCACAAGTTTAGGTCAGTTGAAGAGAAGGGGTGAGAATTATGTAGACAAAAGTCATTAGAACACTGAGGTCTGGTCTTTGGATAGCTAGTTGAATGACTGAATATCTACCTAATGATTACTTCACTTTTACTCTGCTTTCAAACTCATGTGATCCATCTTTCATACATATCATTCTAATGAGAGTTTTTTCTTCCAGATCATTTTAACAATTATAGTTGAAAACTACAAAATAATCTGTATAGCAAAGCATGTATACTTCTCCAAGTTCCCCAGTAAAAACATACATATTTGCCAAAAAAGAAATCAAGAATGAGGAATAAGGGCAAGTAGACATGTAAAGATGCAACAAATTCCAATGCACTACAGAATGAGTTTAATTTATAAGATATATAATTGTGAAACAGAAGTCACATGGAAGATTCTGGGGCAACACAAAACTAGAGGATATGCTATCAGTGCCTGAGGAGCTTAAGGTTGATTTATATTAATATTTACAAGGCCATTGACCCACTTTCTCTTCTCTCATCTTTTATCTGAAACAGATGAAGACATGGCTTCTATCTCACAGTTTCAAGTGTAGGATATAGACTGGTGGGGAACAAAACTAGATTACGTTCAAAACTAAATCCATGTGTAGGGGCAGAATGTGTGATTTCACAAGTTCTACAGGTAACTAGGCTGTGTTGCACAAATAGCTGCTATAAGTTCAGAAAGTCTGGAACCTTCCTTTGCCTTGTTATCCACTCTATTTCTAGCACCAAGAATACAATGAATATTAAATAAATATTTGGTGGCTGAATAAAAGAATTAGTGAATCAATAAATGTAACTAGTTATTTTAGGACAAACATCAAGAATGAGAGTATCTTCATCATGGCTTGAATCTAAGTAGAAAACAATCCATGGAAAATAAATTAAAAAGGACATAGCATGGTAGGCCATGGTTAGACGGTATGCATTTCCAAGGATGGCCTTCGTATTCTTCAGGCAAATGTGAAATCAGTCTTGAGGGTAAACGGCAAAGTAAGCCAGAGCATGACACAGATTCTACTGTCCCTCTCTGTCCTTCTCCCAAGGGAGTAGAATACATAGATCTATGCATTATCAGGTTTACTTTTAGGGCTGGCATCCATCACCACTTTTAGATAGCTTAAGAAAAGAGTCTGCAAAGGCACACCATCTCTTTTCTTTTTCCTCTTGCCTGCTTGTGCTTTGCACTTTTCTAAGCCATTTTGTTCAAGGTGTGATAGATTCTTGTTTGAGTAACATACCATTGTTAAGGAGAGGATATTCAACAAGCCACCCAAAGGGCTATTCCTGAGTCCCACTATCCCCCCTCCCTCTTTTCACATATGGGAATGACTATGGAGAGATTTATGCTTCTATGCCTTTGGGCTTCACAATCAGCACTCAAGTGTACATTCTCAATTTAGGATTTGTCCAGTATTATCAAAACTCATCAACCCTGACAGAATATGGCTTATACTCATGGTCGAAGTTTATTTTAAGTCAAGGAGTATAAATAGAAAATCAACAGGAAAAGAGTCAAGATTTTCTTTCTTTTTTTATTGGAGGCTCAGCACTCTGATAACAATCAGTGTTTGAAAAACAGAGATGACAGTGGGAAAACAATCAAATAATGGAGTTAAATCCAATCATCAACACACAGCCATATTAAATTACTCACTTTATTTGTCCTGTCCTAGCAAGGTTCAAGTAAACTTTGGGCTTATAAGCAAGAGAGATTATTGACAAGTAATAGGAATCAATCAGGAGAGGCTTTTTTCTTTTCATATTTCTTCATTAGTGAATTGGAAACACTGTCAGTTGCATAACCCCTAACCATTCCCCTGGATTCCTTACTAATATCGTCTTGATTTTATTTATTACAGCAATGTATTTAGCCCCAATATGCCTTGTAGCTAGGCATACTGTTAGATATTCAATGAGAAGAACTAGAGCTTTCTGGGAAATCTCTTACTTTTCTAAGGGAAAGATTCAGGCACAGTTGGCACCTACCTTCTTTTTTACTTATTTAGATCATGAACATGATGTCTGGGGTTATGATAATGAGGAGACAAGCATGAGAGAGGCACCCAACATAGTAAACATGGCAGAAGTGACATGTTTGGGTCCCAGATTCCATTATTGAATGTTTGAATCTAACACCTATGAATGTTTACCTTTTATTATTTACCTTTTATTATTTTACCTATTTATTCTTTTGGGGTAGACAAACAAATAAGCAAAACAGAAAAACAAAAAACCTCTTTTCTTAAGCCATACTTTTCCTGTTACTTGTAGCATAATACAAACCAAATGGTACAATTCCTGATAATAGCACTGGACTTAGAACAGCTGATAATATAATTCCTTAAAAGATATGAATTTCAGTTCCCAAGTTCAGGTATGCAAAGTGTATAACTTTTTTTTTTTTATTTCACTAGAAGACAATATAAAAAAATTATCTCTGTCTTTCCCAGTTTTCCATCCAATTAAGTTTATCACACAGCTGTGAAGTCCTATGCTGTGCCGAGGTATAAGTGAAGGAGTAAGAGAAGCTCCATCAGGCCCAGTCATTGCTTCACTCAGGTTGAACGGGAATTGTGCCTGTTGACATGACCCCTGAAAGTCCACGAGAGCTCTGCTGCTTTCTTGAGTACCCACGGTCTACAAATTTTTGCAAGATTGCCTATGATTCTATTTTCCCAACTGTATACCACATTTATTCCTTTTTAGAGTCTTGACATCTCCCTGGTGGTACTTCTAAGACACAAGATGTCTAGTGCAGTTTCTCTTTTTGCACTTGAAATCCACAGATCTCTATTGCTATCTACCTCCCACTCTTCCCCCTTACTTCTTTCTCTCCTTTCCCCTCTCAATGCCAGGGAAGATGTTCCTAGTTGGTAAAAATTCTACTTTTCTGTATCATCAAGGGGCTCTGTGTATGTTTAGGAATCCCATCCTATACGGATCCAAATCCATCCTCTTCTTTCCGTCTTGCAGACCAACATGCCAGACCAGGCCAAGATTCTCTTACCTGAATTGCTGCAATAATATCTCCCCTCTCCATATGATAATTTCTAGATTTGACTTCTAAGATACTCTCATCATATTGAAACCAGAGTGTCCTATTGAAATCACAAGTCCAATAATACCATGTGCTTACATAATTTTCCTAAAAATCATTCTAATGCTTCTTAAGGTAAAGTCTAAATGTCTTCAGAGGATTAGCAAGACCTAGCTCGCCACCTACCATCTATCTTCTTATCCCTAATCCCTACTCTGTAGAATTCCAGTCTTTTCACAGAACACTTCCTCCTAGATGTCCCCATGCCCCTATAATCCTTCTCACTTGCTATTTCCTCTTTTGTCATTTTAATCCTATTCAGCTTCCTGCTATTTTCTATTTCAGCTGGGAATTGACCTCAGCTGAAAACTGGCATTGTTTATTGCCTCTGCAGTATCCATCCATCCCAGCCCCCACCCTGACTCCTACCTTACAGAGCACTGCTTTTGTTCAGGTGTCCACCGTGCCCTCTATAGAGCCTATGTTCCTCAGTAGAGGACCTCTCCAACCTCCTGGGGTGGCTTGATTGCAAAGAAGACAAACTCTCTGTTTTTTTCAGTGAAAGCTGCAGGAAGCCAGGCTTCAGTCAATTGTTCACAGCATCCTCCTATCCTAGGATGCTGACTTGGAGGTAGGCACTTGGGCTAATGAAACACAACCTAAAGTTTGTAAGGGGTTCTAGGAAATCTCTTTTTCTCCTTTCTAAAGAAATAGACACTCAAAGAGACCATCTCTTTCTTCTTCTGCATATGTTATGTGAATGTAAAACTACAGACTGTTCTAGTCATTTATTTACCTTTACCAATACCTTTATTGGTAAATAAATGAAAGGACAGTACTACAACCAAGAAGAGGGCACAGACAAATAAGTGTGCAAGGAAGAAATGGAATAGCAGCCACTGAGTTAAGCTAACTCTGAACTCTACCTGCATTTTAGACTTCTAATTATATGATCTGTGCTAGTTTCCCAGGACTACATTAACAAATTACCACAAGTTGTTTGGCTTAAAACAATGCATATTTGTTTTCTCACAGTGCAAGAGGTCAGAAGTCCAAAATGAAGGTGTTCACAGGGTTGGTTCCTTCTGAGGGCTCTGGTTGACAATCTGTTCTGTACCACTCTACTGACTTTTGGTGGTTGCCTGCAATCTTTGTGGTTCTTGGCTTATAGATACATCATTCCAATTTCTACCTCCATCTTCACCTGGTATTCTTCTTTCTGTGTATGTGTCTCCTCTGTGTCTATCTCCAAATTGCTCTTTCCTTATAAAAGACATTGGTCATGGGGGATGAGGGCCCACCCTAATCCAGGATGACCTAATTTTAACTTGATTACATCTATAAAGACCCTAGTACCAAACAAGATTTATAAATACAGAGGTTAGGACTTCAACATATATTTTTGAGAAACAATTTAACCCACATGAGCCCATATATTTCTTAGCTTTTAAAATACATTGTTCCATGGTTTCTATTAATTGCAGCAGAAGGTATCCTAATCAATACTCCCTCATCCTGCCTTCCAAATTGGGTGTTCTTCTTTATATTCTCTTATAAAACTAGGATTTTGCCACCATAGTACCATCTTGGTGATGATCATTGTGTGATGATCGTTTTTGTGTTTTCTCATTAGTATTTGCATGCATGCAATTAGCTAATTCCTTTTGCCTATCTTGACCACAATTCTTTCTCCAATGCTTAGTAGGAAAACTGACATATATTTTGTGATCTATAAATATTTTTGAATTAGTAATTTAAATAGAATTTGAGAAATATATAAACATAAGAGATACTTTTAAATCATCCAAAATACCACTACCCATGTGAAAATACTGTTAATATATTTGTGTATGTCTTTCTAGCACTTTTAGACAAAGGCTTTCCATTCCATAATTGTCATACTGATTATAAAATTGTGGGTCTTGTTTTACATTATATAACAAATATTTTTATGTTATTGCAGACAAGCTTTTTAAATTCCATTGAGTGATTGTCCAAGAATATACTTAAACATTTTCTGAAGGTGGGACATTTAGTATATTCCTGTCCTTTCCAAGATTTTCTTAAATTTTTCATTTTTTACACATAAATATTTTTCTAATATATAGGAATATTTCATTAACACCACTTTATAACATTTTAAGGCCCTTGAAGAAATTAGAAATTCAGAAAAAGGAGAAGTCTGTTTTATGGACTGGAAAATCAAGCAGATTCCCATGAAGCTGAAGGAAAAAAAGGCATATTAGGGAGTAAGCCAAACGCAGACTCTCAAGAAAGACTGAGCATGGTGAGTGAGAGCCTACACTCTCTCCTCAGAGTCTCGTTGCTCACTGTGGATTGTGACTTTCATTATTTATGCAGACACTGTCCACACTCAGTGGATCTCTGTTTTTGTTGTTGTTTTGTTTTCTATTTGAGACAGAGTCTCATTCTGTCACCTCAGGTAGAGTGCAGTGGCATCATCATCGCGTATGGCAACTACAAACTCCCAGGCTGAGGGAATTCTCCTGCCTTCTGAGTAGCTGGGACTGCAGGTGTGCACCCCCACACCCAGCTAATATTTTTTCTATTTTTTAGAAGAGATGGGGTCTCACTCTTGCTCAAACTACTCTTGAACTCCAGAGTTCAAGCGATCCTCCCACCTCCACCTCCCAGAGTGCTAGGATTACAGGCATGAGCTACCATGTCCAGCAGGATCTCTGGGTTTTATCTGACTCCCAAGAAATCAGGAAGAGACAAACTCAAGAGTAAGAAATAAGGGCAGAATGTATTTCAGTCTTCTCTTCCTTCCATCCCATCATCTGTTGCATTTACAATAACATATATATTTAACTGGAGGACACATTCAAAGGGAACCTACAAACTAGTACTAAGGAGGACACATTCAAAGGGAACCTACAAACTAGTACTAAAAGTACTATCCTAAACAAGGGAACTTTGGTAAAAAGAATTCATGGACTGAGCTTTAACTTCTTACAATAAACATATAGTTTTTAAGTGGATTGGATACAAAGCCATGGCGTTCAGGACTTTTCTCTTAGAAAGGCTGGAAAACAAAAACAAAAGTCTCATTTGGTAGCATTATTTCTAAATATTTTGTATGCTTGCATTTTCAACCATATTCTAAGCTCTTCACCTGCAGAGTAGCCATGACTGTTAAGGAGCACCATAGCGAAATGAATTCGGTACTCAGGGTTGGCAAGTGGTACCAGTCCCATCTCTGCTGCTTCCCTGCTCTGTGATTTGGAACAAAACACCATGTAACTTTCTCCCTAGGATTTAGCTCCCACATTCACTGACGTGATAATTCTTTAGCTGCATTGTCTTTTTGAAAATATTTGGTTTTTAGCAATGCATAATGTAAAACTAGACAACAAATCTAAATTTGTTAAATATTGATTTTATCCTGGCAGTAACATAATAAACCATAATCACAAAGAGTTAATTTTGAAAAGTAAATTTCTGTTTTATTTACTGAAGTAGACTGGGTTCTTGTTAATCAGGTAAATAAAAGCTGAAATTATTTATAAGGAAAAATTTCAGCATCCTTGAAAGTTTTCCATGGTTTATCCTGAAATAAAGTTTTTTTCTGAAATCCACATATTTGTTCCATACTGGAAACGATTTGGACCCAACTATATATGACCACACTGCATCTGTCAGAAGTAAAATGTTAAGGAAGATTTTGCAAATATGTCTTACAAATATAGGAGAAATTAAAAGGCAGCTGGCATCATAGCAATTGAGAATAAAAAGAAAAGCAGTGGCATTTGGAGTATTCAATAAACTCTCCTACCCATTCATTCACAGTCTGAGTGATTTTGCTGTACTGAATTGAAACATTTGAACAGAAGATTTTTATTCTGCCTTCAGGCCTTTGAAAGAAATGGACTCCAGCATTACTGTTCCAAAAAAAGAGGGAGCCTGGAACGGTTGCTGTATTTCCAAGAGCCTGCATTGGCAGATGGCATCCTATGTCTATGTTGCCACATTCTTTTAGTTCTTTCCTGTTTAGGCTCTCATTCAATGATGGGAGTTAAAGAATGGATTGCTATAAATGAGTCTAACATATCTGTTGAGTGATGCTAGTAACACTTTACAGATATTAAAGTTCAAATAACAGGGCCCTGGGTACATCAAATGTCATAAAACTTACTAGAGGTTTGATAATTATTACAGGTAGCTGATTATGATTATAACATATTGGGCAAATGTTAATGTCTGCTATTATAAATCATCAGGTAATACTACATACATTTAATAAGATATTAATAGTAGGGGGAAAAGGTGCATGTCAGCCATTTACTGTCCTGCATCTGCTGTTGTTCAGCCAACTGCCATACTCTATTCCCTCACTAGGCCAAATTCTTTCCCCCACCACCCCTCTCTGTCTTCCTGGAAAGTTTTATCAGTGTGATGAAGTGCACCAAGGCCAGCCTTTGGAAGAAATAGGGAGACCTGAGTTCTAATTGGAAAACCAGTACTTCCAAGTAGTATGGCTGTGAACAAGTCCTGTAACACTTCTGAATCTCAGTCTTCTCATAGGTAAAATGGCATTTCACATGGTTTCTGTGAGGCTTAAATGAAGTAGTACATGTGGAACATCATTGCAGTATCTCAGCAGCTCAGTCACAAGCCAGGTAATGTGAGCAATGATGATCTTAAACAGGACAAGTTCAGTAAGATATCGTTGAATTCATCATTTTGTGACTTCATTTTTTATATAAAATTGAGGCAGAAATGAAATTCATTAGAATGGGATGGGACAGATTTTGAGTCATTGGAGCTTAAAACTGGATCTATACATTTGTAGGGATAGAAGAATAGCCAATCAAGGAAGGAGATTGTCCTTCCTTCCAATATTGTCATTATTGTTAATGACATAGAAGAATTGCTAACTATACTCCTCAGAGGCCGTCTGGATTCCTCTCTTGTTTGCTTATTTACTCTGGAGTTTGCTTCTGTATCATACTTGCTGTAGTATGTATAAAACTTACATAAAACAAAAACAAAAATTAAAAAAAAACAAAATTTAAAAAAATTAAAACAAAGCAAGAAAAGTAAAACAAAAGCCCATTTGATCCTACATCCCTTAGAAATACTACCTACTTTCTTCTCTTTATAAAAAATTCTTCAACAGAATTATAAATACTCTCTGCTGCACTTCCTCATCTTTTACCTTTAATTAAGCTTTCACTCTAACCACTCCGATAAGCAGGGCAGAGTCCATCAAGAAGGTTACGACATGACTAGAATGGGGCAGATCCTCAGACTTTAATTTTGTAAATAAGAACTACTGGCGATGTAGTCAGATTCCAATTAAATGATTTGTTTGCTATTGGTAAAAGGAGACAAATATCCTGGACAATTTACCTTGTATTTACTTTAAATACTCTCTCATATAATGTTTTGCTATATATTAAACTGTACTTAATAATAATAGGAAACGAAATGTAAAATATACAAGCGGTGTATTCGGGACTGAATGCATGGCTTATGTATCAAGATTCAAGCTAATAATCCCTAAATTGCTGCATGTTCTTCCAGTACTTCCCCCAACCAATCGTGCAATCATAGGCCAACAAACAACAGGAAGAAAAATGAAAATTGAAAATTTAGTTATATTGATATTCACTGTAGTATAATTTCTGTATCAACTAGCAAAGAATTGATCAATTTGATGCAATAAGTACAAATTAGCTATTCTAGCAACCTACATCTTATCCTGGGGGAATCAAGATATTGGACATAAATGCTCACTTAGTAAAAATGTACCTCTGTGTCCAAGATCAGATGAAATGTAAAGGTGACTGACTCATTTTCCCACAATTGATTCTAATTCTATTATCAATTAGCAGCTCACAACAGTTTAAATTCCCTGGAAATAGAGGAAGGAGGCATGTACAGAGCCACCAGATGAACAGCTTTGCCTATTGCACAATATCACACCTTTAAATTATGAAAATTCTATGAATAATTAAAGTGTTAGAAGGTTTGAAAAATGCAGATCATGTGAAATGAGAGTAGAGCTGTTGAGGAAATTGTCACATTGCTTGCTGTTTATATACAAGATCAGAGATAGAATCATGTGTCCTATATTTGAAAGAATGCAGGATTCTGCAACTTAGCATTTTGAATAGCTTGGACCCATATATACTGAATTAAGCCTAGAATGAAATAGCCCAACTGTCATTTACTTTGAGCCAGAGATTTTGGAAATGGGGACTAGCATTTAGCTTTGAGAATGTGCTTCAAAACCATACCACCAGCTGCTTACTTCTTTCTATCCCAGGCACTTCCATCACTCCCCTCCTAATAAGACAGAGGATGATCAAGCAGAGAAGCAAGGGTGTCAGGACAAACTGGGCTGTGACATTAGGCATTACCTTTTTTCCCCACCAGATGATTCCTGGCCTGGAAGGATGCAGCCAAAGGATTCAAATCCTCTCTTTGAACTTGCCCAGGTTACTAACAGGCATTTCTCATTTGGGATTTTAAAACCATAGACTGTCTGAATTAACTTCCAGATGCTTTCTATGTAGACTTAATAGAACATGGAAATGAAAAATTTTAGGCAATTTTCCTGCATTATGGAGCTAGAAGACCACTCCATCATTGCCTAAAAACTAGTCTACAGCTTAGCCCAGTGAGGGGATATAAAGAGAGCAGGAAATGCCAGCGCAGAGGGAGAAATTTAATACAAAGGAGAGAACTCTTCTGCCTCTCAATTTTCTGAAACTTTATCCTATTTTTTTCAATACTTATAAAACCTATTTTGTACTACACAAGAGTATTCCCAGTGTTTAAAATACACAGCTTTTAAAATACTAATTAAAGAGTTTTTTTTCTAGTGTCTGGAAAATTAGAATAAACTGCTAAGCCTTATATGTATGACCTAAAAATTTGGATCTTTGTAATACAGAAAAGAACTAAAGAGAGAACAGCCAGATTAGGTTTCTTCCTATCTACAATGGACTGAACTGTGTTCCTTTAAAATTAGCATGTTTTAAGGGGACACAACCCACAATGGGACTGTATTTAGAGATGGGACCTAAATAGAGGGAATTAAGATTAAAACATGTAAAAGTATGGAACCCTGATCTGATAAGAACAGCGTCCTTATGAGAAGAGACACCAGAGAGTTTGTTCCCTCTCTTTCTGCCACATGAAGACACACTCAGAAAGAGGTTGTCCACAAGCCTGGAAGAAAGCCCTCCTGAGAAACCAAATCCACTGCCACCTTGATCTTGGACTTCCCAGCCTCCAGAACTGTGAGAAAATAAATTTCTGTTTTAGCAAAAGCCACCCAGTTCATGGTATTTTGTTATAGCACCCTGAACAGCTACAATATCCTCTCCCGTCTTTCACTAACAGTTGCCAAATATTGTTTTTTAAGATGTTCACTCATACTTGCGTATATTTCTGTTAGCTCATCGTAATTGGCTTTCCTCTTAAGTCTTTCAAACTATAATCTGTAATCAGCATTTTCTCTAATCTATATTTTTTTCTCATCTACCTGCCCTTACTTTCCCAGACACTTAAAGATATGAAGACAAACTGGCAGAGCTTTACTGTCATTGAATTTGAATTTTTTTTTCAAGCAAAAATCTAAGTTAGGCCCTTTATTTCTCAAAGATCTACCATTGTGCAGAAATATTTGAAATCACCCCAACATGCAAAGTTTGTCCAATCGGTCTTCAGCCTTTCTTTTCATATGTCTAATGTTTCTCTCCATCCCACAACCACATACTTTTCAGTCTAGTAACATTTGTTTCCTTACCTCCATCTCTTTACTCAATTGCCCCTTTGCTTTCAATGTCTTGGCATCACTACAGACACAATATTCTATATTCTTTTTCTTTTCAGATCAATTATAAAACTTTGGATAGAAGAGACCATCAACTTTAAACATACATACAAGTAGAGCTGTTCCACCAATTGTAATAAAGATAACGGTACAAGAAACCCTTAGACACAGGACACTTATACACATACCTATGTATAGAAGAATACCTACATAAATTGGAAAGAAGAAGGAGGAAAAGGAGGACTTGATTTAAATGAGGAAAAAGACTCTCTTCTCCTGAATCCTTTCTTCCATGATGAAAAAGAAAAGAAGGAACAACAGTCATGTCAAAAAGGGTCACGGCCAAATGCAGCCTATTTGCTGCACATCTTTCTGTTCCCGGTGTGTGCCCAAAGGCAAGGCCATTAAGAAGTTCACATATTAGAGGCTGCAGCCATCAAGGACATTTCTGAAGCTCATATCCTTGATGCCTGTGTGCTTCCCACGCTGTATGTGCATCTACATTACTGCATGAGTGGTGCCATTCACAGCAAGGTAATCAGGAATCATTCTTATGAAGACTGAAAGAACCAAACACACTCACCCAGTTTAGACCCAATGTACTGTCCTCTGACCTCTACACAAAAGCCATGTAAGGAGTTGAGTCTTTACAGACTGAAGACAAACTGCCCTCTAGCAAAAAAAAAAAAAAAATTACATGGAAATTATGCTCTAAAAAAAGACTCTTAGCTATAAGAGACCAAAGATTTTAACTATTTGCTTATGAAGATGTGGCAATACCATTAAAACACCATAGGAAATGAATATCAAAGTATTATCGTATCATAATTATAAAAGTAGCTATTCTGAAAGCTATATATTACATTTCATGGTAAGTTTTATGTCGTTCTGGAAAAAAAATCCTATGAACTTACAAATTAAACAAAGACCCTTTCAAATATTTGTATTGGTAGATTTTGGACCCAAATAAGTCATACATGACAATTTTAGTAAACATATTGACATCTTGAGTGGGCAGACCAGAGAGATAACATATTTTGTGCAATCCTAGATTGTTCTTAATGAAAGAGACAGTTAAGAAATATCCCTTCTTATTCCTACTGGAGTAGTGGCACTTTCTTCCTGCACAACAGCACAGCCTAAAGTTGTGGGTTTAGGGGGTCCCTATGTTGGAAGTTTGCAAATCAGAATAAAGAAAGCACATTCTCAAGCTGCCAAACTTCTCTGAGTGCACTCAGATAAAATTAGAGTACTCAGTGAACATCAGAGCTAGAAGGAGGTAACCTGAATACTGGCCATCAGAAGGGTATACAGGGACCTTGAAGAGAGCAGCTCTTCATCTTCTAGAAAGAAAATCCCATGACATACTCTCTCTCTTTGTATTATTTTAGGGAATTGGTGGGGGCTTTGATTGGTTTCCCCTCTTAGCAGTGAAGTTCACTGATATATACTTGTTTTGTTTTTTTTGGTTTTTTTTTGTTTTGTTTTGGTAAGAGCCACAAAAAAAAGGAAAATAATTAATCTGCCAAATAATTTAATTGTATAGACCCAGTCATCCATTTTTCTTCTTCTGTAATGAGGCTGTGTATTAATATTTCTCATGGTGACCACAAAAGCCAGGCATCTACCTTCAGGGATGTATAATACAAACATTTCATAGATTGCCAGTGTCATTTCAGATAGTGATGGCATTTGATAAAATTTGCCACTGAATGGACAAACTTCCTTTTTATAATTAAATCTAACCAATATGCAATATGAATTCTTAATCAGACTTAGGATCTTACTATTAATATAATGGGGGAAGAAAAAACACCTTTGGTCACTTCCAGCTAATGAAATCTGTTTAATTCCTTTGACAATTTCCTATATCTACATCCATAACTTCAAATCCATACAGTGTCTTCCATGCAGCAAACACACTCACTAATGGAAAAAAAATTCACTTTGGCCTTGCATCTAATCTTATAAGAGTAGGCCTCTAAGGACACATTTAGCATTGATTATTAAGAAAAGAAAGATAATATCTGGCCATAAATAATCAAAATATAAGGAACAGACAGGGGTTCCCCCCCCATTTGAGATATTTTTTAAAAAGCTACTCTAATAAAATAACAACAAAAATAAATTACAGCAGAGTCTAATAATATTTCCCAAATGGTTGATCACACAAGCCAATTAAAACTAAGATGTGTGTTTTGGCCAACATTCTGAGTTATTTAACTAACTTTCTTTTTTAGAATGAAATACAGTGAATGATGGTGCTGCATCTTTCTCCTTTCGAGTGGTACACACATACTTTTTATAATGATCGGTAGTCACTCTGGGGATGACAGACTTATTTCTACCCTGGCTGCCATCTGTACCTATAGTTTAAGTAGGCTGTCACACAAGTGATATTTTCAAAGGAGCCCCAAAATCTTCCCTGGATAAAAATAAATAATAAATTCACTCATGATCACGGTGACTGAAATACCACTTTCCATCCAATGGACCATTAATTCTTCATTTGTTTAGCAAACAGTATTGAGCACCTAGTATGTACCAAGCCTGCTCTAGAATTAAAAAACAAAAACAAGAACAAACAATAAACAGAGAAAGAACAGAGCTCTCACTTTGAGAGCATATCTAGTATGGGAAATGAGAAAATACCAATGATTAAAATATAGTTTTATAAAAGGCTATGATACTTATAAGGGAGGGACAGAATTATAGTACCATAAAGGATTTTTTACTTCACATATGTATTTTTTTTTTTATTTCGAAGAGTCTTTTTTTAAAAAAATTGTTACTAACTCTTGGGAGAGGTAATGCATTATTGGATGGACATTTAGCACGTTAGTGCTTCTTATAAAAGAAATCCTTTTCTAATAGTAACTGGGAGATTTACATTTTAGTTCTGAATATTTTGTTAACTGTGGAAAAATGAGCAATTCACCTTGATGAGGATACATTCTGAAAAATGCATCATTAGGTGATTTTGTCCTTGTGTGAACATTACAGTGTATTTACAAACGTAGATGGAATAGCCTGCTACACACCTAGGCTATATGGTACAGCATATTACTCCTAGGCTGAACCTGTACAGCCTATTACTATACTGAATACTGCAGGCAACTGTAACGCAATGTTAAGTATTTGTGTATCTACATGTATCTAAATAGTAAAGGTACAGTAATAGCGTGGTATTGTAATCTTATGGCACCACTTTTCTATATGTGGTCTGTCCAAGACCAAAACATTGTGATGTGGTTTATGATTATATTCTAAGGAGTCTATAGGAATAAACACATATATATGACTAGGTAACTGCAAAGTTCCCTTAAAGTTCTATAATTCTAGCAGATTGAAAATAAGAAGGATGACAAAATTACAGCAGAACATTCTTCAGAGTGAGACAAGCCTGCCTTCTCTTCTCAGTTTACTTCAAATTGAAATGTTGGCATAATTTTCAATTACTTTGACATTAATTCTTATCTTGTAGTGTTGTGAAGATTTAGTAAGATATATAAAGTATCTAGTACAATGCCTGTTATTTGTCATCAATTCACTGCCAAGCAGCGCGCGCACACACACGCACACCCTTTACTCATCTCCTTACAGGTATCTGAGATCACTTCACAGATAAGAGTCAAGATGGTGACTGTATGCGCATATACTTTGTTGGGACAAGCTGCTATAGCTTTAGGGAAGGCTTAGGAACATGAAGGGGGATTGTCCTAGGAAGATCTGATCACTTGGCAAGCCAAGAATCACATCAAGTTAGGATGTAGTCCCGGTATGAGAGGAAAGAACAATAGAGCTTAGAAGATTTGTTAAAGGTATACCTTGTATTTTTGAAGTTTCTTTCACTTGATCAATAGGTGTATATTTATTGAATATCTTCTTTGTGACCATTGGTCCCCTAGGCATTAGAAGTAGATGATGCAAACAATTCCAAAAAAGATATGATTGTGTAATTTGACCATTTTATTGATAACTAATAATAGGTTTTATATTCTTTCTGAACAGATTATCATACATACAATCTAAGAAACAGTAAATTTTCTTTGTACTTATACAACAAAGTAAGCATTAGATAGAAGTGTCACTGCAACATTAATTTTATATATAGAAAATTCTACTGTATGTATGGCATCATTGTAGATGTGACTGAACATGTATGTGTATATGCATAAATACATTTGTGTACATCTTTTAATCTTTTTATTGATATTAACATTATACAGTATACTAATAAGTAAAGTGTACTAATCTTAAACATACATTTTGATAATTTGTCACATGTCTATACCCTATGTAATTATCACTCAGATCAAGATACAACATATTTCCAATTTATTATAGGATTTTATCTCTTATTAGTTGTCTTCTTTTTCAATTTTAGGAGAGGCAACTTTATCTTTAGTCCTCTGTATTCTTCTATAATAATAAAAATGAAAAATCCCTGAAATAAAGAAAAACCTTAAAGAAAAAAACCTTCTCTTATTTAACAATACAAATTAGGAAACTATAAAAAACTCTATATTCTTTTTAAGCTCTATTCTTTAGAACTTCTTACAGTGTAATTTACAAAAACAGTAGACTAGAACTCTAGTGTTTGGATGAAAATCTTCCAATTACTACATGTGATCCTAGACAAGTATTATTTTTCTGTCTCAGTTTCCTAACCTGTAAAATAATGAGATAATAATCCTTAGCCTATATACCTTACAGGAAAATTGTAACAATCAAATGAGAAAAATGCACATGGTAATCCATTTTAAATTGCAAAAAGAGTATTACAGTTTTATCAGATAAAGCAGTTTGAAACATTTCAAATTGTACTGATATGTTCCTGAAGGAAAAGTAGTTTCTACTTTTTGATTGGGAAATAACTGATTTTTTTTAAAAAAAATATTCAACTGTTTATACTTCATTTGCTCTTATTTGATTTAATTTTGGTAACAAATATCTTTCTTCTAAATTCTTTCCCCTTGGGTATTTATGCTTTTCAGGCTTTTTTTTTTTTAATGCAGGGGTGATTATCTGTGATATATTAGAAGGTCATTTCACTGTAGTAATAAGACTGTCAATTGTCAAGCCTCATTCAGAGGTATCCTTTGGAAAGAACCAGTAAGCATTTTGCCATCTACAGATAAAAGTCCCCTGAAATGCAAAGTTAATCATAAACATCACTCATTCTTTTAAACTCAAACTTTTAAACAGAAAACCTCTGAATGATGAAAAATACTCCGTGATGTAAATACATCCAATGGTTATTTTATACAAAGTCCTATTTGAATCGATATGTGTTTACCTCTTATAGACAATTTAGAGAATTTATTTTCAGGTAAATATTCCTATCTTAAGTTTTTCTATAGGCTGAGGTAGAAGGATAAACTTTCCAGATAACTTAAATTTGCCTTTTGAATATCTCCTGAATATAGAAAATAACATGTATGTACAGAAAATCAATATCCAAATCAAATTATGTTTCTCTTTATTCAAATAGAATATTTCCATTTTTCTTCTGAGAGAAAATGTGAACAGGAGGTAGGAAAGTGTGTTATTTTTGAGATCCAACTACTTCACATAACAAAGGTTTATTTTCATTTTATAGTGCATAAAAATAAGCTCGGTGTTCATCCCCAATACTTTAATGAAAATCCTTTCCCATGCATATTATTTCACTGAGAAATCCATATGTTTTGAACCAGTTGGCCAACGTAGCATTTGAAAGAAGCCTAATGAAAACAGTACAAAACGGTGAAAACCTTCATAAACACTGCATTCTATGGAAAGAAAAATTCTCCACCCAGATGTGTCAGGTGACCTGCATCTAAATGCTAATACTGTTACTTACTACCTATATAAAATTGGTAAAGCTACCAAAATTCTCTGAGGCTTACTTTTCTCCCATCATATCAGTCCGGATGCTTTCTGCTAGAAGTAATAGGACACCAATGAAAAGTGGCTCAAGCAAAAATGTTTTATATTTTTGGTTTCCTGTAACAAGAAATCTGATGGAAGGAGCCTCAGAGTTGATTCAGCACCCATGTTTATCTTCATCATCAAGTGCTTTGACTCTGCCCATCTCTCCGCTCCTCATACTATCCTCATTGTGCCATCAGTGTCAAGCGCTGTGGTCACAAGATAGATATAGTAGGCTGTGTATCACATTCTCACAGAAAAACTAGGAATTGTGGGTTGCACTTTCTTATTGGAAATCTTTGTGATTTTATTTTTAATCAAGGAGAAGAATTATTCCTAGAATTCCAGAGGAGAGAATGGCAGCACATGGCAATCACTAGCCGCAGGAGGGCTAGGAATGAGTCTGCCATTGTCAGCCATTATGATCCAAAGTAAGCTCTGCCAGCAAGGGCAAAAGGGGAAAGATACAACTGTAGAAACACAACCAGTGATATCTCTCTACCCCAAATGCCTTTTCTACATTGTGTAGTGGAGGCTCAAACAGATCACATAAGAAGTCATTTAGTCTAGTGTCTAGAATAGAGAAAATATATCAAAATATGTCCCCCTATCCATTTGGGACTATGAAACTAAAATTACAAACTCATAGTCCAAAGATCAATTTGGGCTCATTGATAGTGATTTTAGAAAACAAAATAAAATCTGCGTGTATTTTGTGGTGATCCAAGATTCAGTTTCAGCTGTTCACTGGTGTATTATCTTACACCTGAGCCTGTCAATGTGTATGTTACCTGCCTGAACTCTGAAGTCATTTGTACTTGTGACCCACTATAATAATTTATCAATTATTTTGAAGTAATTTATTACTATGAAAGAACAGAGGAAGAAGTAACATTCTTTTTAAACTTCAATTTTTTTTATCTATAAAATGTCAGTAGTAATACCACCTTCATGAAATTCATCTGAAGAATATCTTAGATTGAGTTTTCTAGAGGCAGAGCCTGAGAAGCAGGTTCTGCTGCCAGAATTTGATAGGAAGAGTGTTTTTAAAAGGAAAATGGAAAGCAGGGATAAGAAAAAAATATATAAGCTAAGCAAGGATACGTTCTCAACTTGAGACAAGCATCAGCCTTGGTCTGATCCCACGGGAAGCTTAGAAGTATGAAATATCGAGAATTGGTCCTGCTCTGAGGCAAGGTGGCTGGCTTTTGTAACCCTACTCAGTCAGTTAGGCATTGGCTGTGGGTGCGATGAGGGGTGAGGGTGAACAGTGAGCAGCATGTAACCTCCAGGATAAGGTGGCTACAATTTGATGGAGGACATGTCTCTCTTAGCTGTTAGCAGCCGACTCTCACAGCAACTGGGGTGGTACCTGGGCCAATAAAGGGGACATGGTTAGGGCATCAAAGGTGTCCTCTACAAGAAGTAAATATGGCAATGTATATAGATGCAAGTGTAGTATTTGAAAGATAAGACATGCTCAATCACTATGTCCATAAAATAGTAAATGGGTTAGTGTGACTACAAGGAAGAGTTGGTAGGGATAATTGCTGTGTCTAAAAGTTTGTTCTTTATTCTGAATGAAGTTTATGGGGGAGCAGCTGAGAGGCAGTCAAATTTTAAACAGAGGAGTGATACTATATTTGAATGTTAAGAAAGAAAACTCCAGTAACAATATGGAGTAACGTTTGAACAATGGTGTACTTTTTATGGAAATCTGGGGGAGAGACATGATGCAAATATAAACTAAAGTGATGACAAAGTGGAACAAAAGGGGAATACATCAAAGCTTACAAAGACTATTTCCTAAAATAGTCTATTTAGTATATTTAGGTGAGAGGTGGTAAAACATTAATTTAATTATTAATTATAATAATATAGCATTTTGCTTACAGTAGTTGGATGAAGGGATAATTTTATAACATTTATAACTTACTTTAATAATTTAATTTGTCTCATTCATTATCAATATGTTCCATAAACAGAGATACAGAATTAATTCAATGTTGAAGGTTGATGAAGAAATATTGATCCTATTGCCCATACTGAAGAGCCCAGTGATTGCCAGTTCTTAAGAAAAACTAACTTATTTGACCAGATAACTGATTTTACCATTTTACCATCTGATGAGTTCATTCAGGGGTGGGGAACCTGTGGCCCCAAGGCCACACGTGGCCTTTCAGATCCCCAAGTGTGGCCCTTGACCGAATCCAAACTTCACAGAACAAATCCTTTATTAAAAGGATTTGTTCAATAAACTTTGGATTCAGTCAAAAAATCTCACTCAAGGATCCAGACTTTGACTTTCTCAAAGTCCTCATTCCTGAGTTCTCATTTGGTATCACCTTTACTATTATGGAATGTTTAGGCCTCCATTTAGATGTACCCTCCCCTCGCCCCATCCTTTATCATGGTATCACATCAAGACATCTCAGTCTTGCTCATTTGATTTGATCATAATATTTCTCTAACATGACTCTTGAACACTTTTGAAAACCATGTGAATCCCTAAATATCTAAGGTTTAACATAAATCTTTGAACACTTTTAAATTTTAGACATTAGTATTGTCCTTCATTTTCTGAATAAAGCATTTGGTGTTGGCTTTATGCTCTGTCTAAAGTCCAAGGGAAGGGCTTGCTTTTTATTTACCTGTGCATTTGGCAAACTGATGTCTAAAGAGGGAAAAGATTTTTCTTGCTTGTACTACATGCAATTTAACAAACAAAATGAGAAACAAATAGCAGGAACATTGTTCTGAAAAATAATTACTTCATCTGACTTGAAATTTCTCTCATAAGTCACTAAGGCATTAAACTGTTCTGTGGACATTTAAGTTGTTTTATATTTTAATATGTTATGATATAAGATGAAATCAACTGAAATGTTCAAATATCTTATTAATATTTTATTAGCTTAAATTTTTGATTTTTTTCCTCTTATTGACATCAAGAAGCAAAATTTAAATGTTTTATTCATAAGGGAAACCATGTTTACTGGTGCTGCATTTGTCAACCATAACTGGTTCTCCCCAGCTGGTTCTCAAGATTGACCTTTTTTACATTGCTCTTGGAATTCAAGTCATAGAGATATTTGATTCATGAAAGATTTACTGAACAACGCTATGTCCCAGAATCTATGCTAGGTGCTACTGGGATGCAAAGATAGATGAAAAACACTACCTGCTCTTAGGCATCTCAAAATTTATTATTTGTGACAAATGCACAAAACAGAGTCAGACAGGGTAAGAATGGTGGAAATGCATCTGGTGCTATGAGGATTGAGCAAACAAGCATAATCCCTTGGAGGAATTAAGGAAATACTTTCCACGTAAAAATGATAGATTTTTCAAGTAAGTGTTAGAAGGTACAGATAGAATAATAAAGCAAATAACAGAGGAAAAAACATGAGCAAAGTTATGATTTTATAAAAACAACTATGTAAAGAATGACAAAGATTGTTTAAAAAATAGCTTAAATACTTTTTTTTTTTTGGAAAGCTGCTGAATTCTCATGCCTAAGGATGTGGAAAATGAGAAACATTTAGAAACATGTTTGAATTTGATTCCTATTTGATATTAAATCAAAATGTGAATATTTAAATAAAGTTTTATTACTTGGTTATTTGCTAGCCTACAGATACAACTTCAACCATAAACTTCTCAATGTATAAGGTAGCAATATATATATATATATATTTTTTTTTTTTTTGAGACAATCTCACTCCGTTGCCCCTTCTAGAGTACAGTGGTGTCATCATAGCTCACTGCAATCTCTAACTCCTGACTCAAGCAATCCTTCAGCCTCAGCCTCCTGAGTAGCTGGGACTACAGGCATGCACCACCATGCCCAGCTAATTTTTTTATTTTGTGTAGAGACAGGGTCTCACTCTTGCTCAAGCTGGTCTCAAACTCGTGAGATTAAGTAATCCTCCTGTTTCGGCCTCCCAGAGTGCTAGGTCATTATTAATATTTCCAAATTCTTTTATTCTCCTCTGAATAATAATATTAAGACCGATATCTACAAAAATGTTCAGAGATCCAGCAATATAAGGGTAGGTACTTAGTCTTTCGTAATTATTAACTCAATGTAAACATTGTAGTGACCCATACGATGTATGTAACTTTAAGATGATAAAGTAAAAACACTTTCCCAAAAAACTTGCAATTTTTAAAATGTGGGCATTTCTTGGTTATTAAAAAATTGGCAACCGGGAATAAAGATATTTTCATGCTAGGAATAATGACACATTGCACATCTATCATAATTTTCTTCAAAAAATCCAAACCTGAATGTTATCTTTTTCTGCAATATATGTAGGCTGCATATTTTTCTTCTACTTTGATATGTGAATAAATTCACTTACTCAAGAATAATGTCAGAGCTCTGACTATACATATGAAACCATGTGTTCATATGGTAAGATTGGATGATGCTGTCAATAAACAAAACAATTAAGAAAACAAAAATGCAATATACCTTAGTGTGGATGTCTTTGAAAACTGTTCCCTGTTCATTAGAAATCATAAATTCTGTTAAGACTCCCCAACTTATAATTCTACATTTATAATTGTATCCCAGCATCCCCAAAATCTACTTTGTGACAGGCACAAAGGTTACAGGTATTCAGGATACAGTATGTAAAAAATCCACAAATTCTTCTCCCTGCCAAAGTAGATAAAGACAAAAAATATACAAGTAAATTATCAACAGAAAAACATTCAATGAATGAAAGCTATCTAGAAATTAAATAAGGTGGGTCAAAGAAGGCCACTTTGAGGAGGTGACATTGAAATTTTGTTGCAAAGTATGAAAAAGAATCCATCATCTAAGGAGTGGAGGTTGGTGGAGGGTTTGGAGAAGTAAAGAGTGTTGCCAAGAGACTTAACAGTAAGTGAAAACTCTGGAAACAGGGATTTATAGAAACAGAGGTGAGATCTCTTTGTGAGTTGGAGAGAAGCATGTGTTCAGCTTAGATCTTGGGCAAAATGGTAAGAAAATTGGAGTTTATTCTAATGATAATGAGAAATTATGAGAAAAATATATGCAGGGCAGAATATGATCTGGCATATAGTGGGTACCAATATAATTTTGCTAGAAAAATTGAATTAAAACAATTAAATTTTTTATATTATGCTTATGTTTTATGTTATATTGAGGATTTCATTTATATTTTATATTCATATTTAAGTAAAATCTGCCTGTAGTTGTAATATCCATGATTGGACGAGTTGTTTTGTTTCATATTAACATTTGGTCAGGATTCTTGTCTTAAAGAAAAACTAGTCCAAAATAGATATGAAACCACTTGTTATCATTTGATAATAAGGTTAGATTTCTTTAAGTTCACTTAAGCATTCATATTAATGTCATAGCTTATTTAATCAAATTTTCATATTTAGAAAATAAAATGATGTAGAATCTCACAAAGTCTGGAGGCGGCAAAAGCTGCCCAGAGTACAAGAACAACTGGAAGAAACAAGAAATATTTATTGCATTTGAAATGGTAAAACATTGCAAGTGGCTTTATCTCTCTTTTAAATTTTTCTGTTGCATTTTTTTTTTGGTCCTAATAGCAATGAAAGCCAAGAAATAAATTTCATGAAATTTCATACTATAGAAGGACAGCAGGTTCAGAATTTCATCCAAATAATAAACTGGTACACCATATTCAAAGCATTGTGTTAATAGAGTTCATATGAAATATGTGTACTTTATTGATTAAAGTTACATTTGATTTCCCTTCCCTTGGTGAAGTCATCTTCATTTCTTACCCAAGGTAGTTTATGCCTTGCTAGTCCTATATACTAAAATGAAGTCTTAGATTGTGCAGGTCTAATTCCAGATATTACAATGACTTTATTGATAGTCCTTTCCAAGGTATCTCAGAGACTGTGATGGCCATAGCATATGTGGATTAGCTTTATTTTACACAAACAAGTATGATTGATTTCCTGCCACTCTTCTCCTCCAGTCTCCACAGCTGTGGCCACTTGTCTCCATACACAGGTCAAAAGCAAGCACAGGTCATGGGATTAATCCTCTTCTAAGCCAGGGGAATATAGACTTTCATAAATAAAATCTGAGCAGAGTGGAGCGTGTTGTAACTAGAGACCAGGATCTGTTAACTTGGTTATGTTTGTCTTATTTCTATGACTGGACCTTGACCTACTAGTTCTAATGACACACTTTTTGTTTCAATAAAGCAGTTTATCTTCTTGAAAAATTGTCAAATTCTGTTACTCCGACACATCTCTCTGAATATTAAACTACCAAACTACACTTCTCATGATTTTTTTTGAATAAATTCCACTAATAAAATCAGGCATCTGAAAATCTTAAGGGTAAGAAACCTCTGTAAATATTGCTTCCTAGGAAAATATGTTCACTTTGGCAAAGTTAGCATACTTTCTAGTAGTTCTTAGGTTACTCTCAGATGGATACTAGTGTTGAAAATGATTTTCTTTACAAAAGAAGAGTATTATACTTGGCAAGGGCTAACCAATACACACAGGATATGGAATGAAAACATTAATACAATTGGGGAGAAGCACCTCTTGTGCCCTCAAAGTGGCTACACCTGCTGCTTGAGTGACTTCGAAAACTTTAGGAAACAGGAGAGAATAACCTAATGTTCAGCTGTGTCTCCATGGAAGAGGGTATCATAAGTGATTTGTTTCAAACCACCTGAACAAATAGACTCCAGTTAGGCTTACCTATTTGCACCAAAATATGGAGAAGAAAATTCAACATTAAGACGGCCAAAAATAGGAGACATTTCTGAGAAGAGTTTAGTAGTGATAATGTGGGAGAACAAAAAGTTAGATGTAGGCACAACAGAAAGTATGGACCCCAAGATGAAAGGATACATTACAAGTGTGTGTCTCATACGGGATCTTTTCTTCCTCCCTCCCTCCCTTCCTTCCTCTCACACTTGTCACTTTTTCCCTAACCTGGTTTCCTTTCTTTCTTTTTCTCTGGTGCTCTGAAGATAACCTAATAACCCATCTGACAAAAAGCATACGGGAGCCACCTCTTAAGTTGATTTGGTGCATCCGCATTAATAGAGTCTCATTAATGACCTTAATTAGGGCACAGAATTTTTGTCAACCATTTCTCTCGCTGACCTATATTTTGCTTTTACTCTAGTTTCCATTCCTAATATCTTCTTGCACTTTCTACTTCAAGTATCTGCAATTAGCCAGGCTGTAAACTCTTGTTTACAAACGACAGACAGCAGAATTCATAGAGGATCATGAAAATTTATAAACATAACAAGAAAAAAATGAGTCCTTAAAGACTTCAAAATCAAATTACAGATCAGTCTTCATTACAGGTTCATTTTGCTTTCTCAAAATTTATATTTGAAAAAATATTAATATTAAATCATATTCATTATTACTTTTCCTTTTTAATCTCCACTGTGAACTTCTTATTCAGCTCTATATCTCTGATATCTAGAATAGTAACTAGGCTATAGTAAATACTTAATAAGTATTGAATAGAATTAAATTGAAATACATGATATTTAAATTTTTTTGTGAAATTTCATTTCTTATTTCATCTTCAATAATAGAAATATCTTCAGTAGCAGCTCATAATAGGCAAAATAAATTATAGATTTGAGTTAATTTTCTAGGCAATTTGAGTATGTCTCTCTCTCTCCCTTATAAAATGCAGTAAAAGGAAAGAATTCTCTTTAAATTCCACTTTATTTTTTTTGCCTAGACTTAATAAAGGAAAATTTAGTGTTCATACTGCTTGAGAAAAATAATACTTCGAATTTAGAAAATTAGAAATATAAGGCAAAGAGAAAGTATGTGTGAAAAAATTAAAGTAAAATTATACTCTGTGTATATATTCATAGACAATTCTCTGTCAACGTATGATACAAGGGTGCACTCTAGTCTCTAGGGGAACATTTAGAAAATAAGCATTTGTTTTGAGCACAGAATTAAATTGCATAGAATTAAAGCATTTGGTTTGAGCACAGAAGAAAGACATTTGATGCTGCCTTGAGGGATGAGTTCACATTGAGATTGTATCCTACTCCTAGATGCACTCCACATGAAGGGTGGTGAAGGATTTAGTGGGGAGGAGGAAAGAAGAAAGATATTCCAGGCAGAGGAACAGTATCCACAAAGGCCAGGAGCATTGCCTATTCAGGGAAATACAACCAGAGCTGTGCAACCAGATCTTGACATCCTTAAAAGGGCCAAACATAAAGAAAGGGACAGAGTATTAAGTCAGGGTCAGATCCAGATTACTTGTTTGATCATTTGCCTTGAAAAGGAAGTTAAGGTCCTAAGACTTCTTTGCAGGACTCACAATCAGCATTGGACCATGTAGACAGGGCAGAGAGCTTTGACCATACTACCTGATTCCAGAAACTGGAGAGATTTTTTTTTTCTTTTTCGCAGTGATATCCTCTTTTATTTTTATTTATTTTTATTTCAGAATATTACAGAGGTGCAAACACTTTGATTATATATATTGTCTTTGCACCACCCAAGTCAGAGCTACTAGCTTGCCCAACCACCGGACGTTGTGCACCACACCCGTTAGATGTGAATTTACCCATCCTCTCCTCCCTGACCCCGCCAGCTGCCTGACACCCTGTGAATGTTACTTCCATAGGAGTTCATAGTGTTGATGAATTAGTACCACTTTAATGGTGAGTACATGTGGTGTTTGTTTTTCCATTCTTGTGATACTTCACCTGGAAGAATGGACTCCATGGAGTACTAGTCATAGTATTCCGTGGTATACATAAACCACATTTTATTAATCCACTCATGTATTGATGGGCACTTGGGTTGTTCTACATCTTTGCAGTTGTGAATTGTGCTGCTATGAACATTCAAGTGCAGATGTCTTTTTTATAGAATGCCTTTTTTTCCCTTTGGGTAAATACCCAATAGTGGGATTGCTGGATCAAATGGTAGTTCTACTTTTAGTTCATTGAGGTATCTCCATACTACTTTCCACAGAGGTTGTACTAGTTTGTAGTCCCACCAGCAGTGTAGGAGTGTTTCTATCTCTCCACATCCATGCCAGTATTTGTTGTTTTGGGACTTTTTGATAAAAACCATTCTCTCAGGAGTTAAGTAATATCTCATTGTGGTTTTGATCTGCATTTCCCTGATGATTAGAGATGTTGAGCATTTTTTCATATGTTTGTTGGCTATTAGACTTTCTTCTTTTTAAAATTTTCTGTTCGTGTCATTTCACCATTTTTTTTTTTTTTTTTTTTTTTTTGCGATTGAGTCTCACTCTGTTGCCCAGGCTAGAGTGAGTGCCATGGCCTCAGCCTAGCTCACAGCAACCTCAAACTCCTGGGCTCAAGGGATCCTCCTGCCTCATCCTCCCGAGTAGCTGGGACTACAGGCATGCGCCACCATGCCTGGATAATTTTTTCTATATATTTTTAGTTGGCCAATTAATTTCTTTCTATTTTTAGTAGAGATGGGGTATTGCTCTTGCTCACGCTGGTTTCGAACTCCTGACCTTGAGCGATCCTCCCGCCTCAGCCTCCCAGAGTGCTAGGATTACAGGTGTGAGCTACTGTGCCCGGCCTGTGCTTGTTAATTTATTTGACCACTTTGTGTTGTGGGAAAATTCTGGTAGAGATGCCTTGGATTAGAGGCCACTTCCATCTATGCAAGCTGGATCAATCAGCAGTCACCATCCAAAATGACATCTAGCAGTTGCCACAAGCTTGAAGAAGACTCTGGAAGAAAACACCTTTCTCCATTCTCTCCCCACTCTCTTACCTCTCTGGGTAGACTCAGCTCAATGTGGGATATTGGGGCAGAGGTGCTGAAATATTTCTTATATAAGGATTTACATGGATGACAGGAGCTCACGGTCATTTTGAGTTGGCTCTTTATTTGCTACTCTTTCTTTGGAATTCTCTTGAAAGGGCAGCCAATGTTTATGATGAATCATGATTCATCTTGGTAGCATCACCACATTAAGAATCAAAGCAAGCTGTGTGGTGCTTAACAAGCCCCTTATTGACATTGGGTCCACTTTCCAGGCTAAGTGTTTAATTAAAACTTGAATCTGACACTGTGTTTTGAGTGTCTAAGTAGGCTCCTGAAGGCACAAGATTCACAAAATATGTACACAAATCAAAAGTGACTAAATAATAAAGACATCTGCACCCGAATGTTTATGGCAGCACAATTCACTATTGCTAGGTCATGGAAACAACCCAGGTGCCAGTCAATTTATGAGTGGATTATTAAAATTTGGTATATGTTTTCAATGGAATATTACTCAATTTTAAGAAACAACAGTAAGGTAGCACCACTTATATTATCTTGGATTGAACTTGAGCCCGTTATTCGAAGTGAGGTGACACAAGATCGGAAGAATGGGCTCCACTTCTCCTCGCCATCAATTTGGTACTGACTGATTAACACTATGGTGCTCAAATGGTGGTGGTGTTCACCAGGGATTTGGGGGCTAGGGGATTAGACCCACACCTGAGGGATGCAGTGAGCATTTTGGAGGGGAGGGGCATGCTTGAAATGTAGCTGGGGATGGAATTAGGGGTCTCAATAGGTGGAAGGAAATGTTCTAAAACTGATTTGTGTGAATAGCTGTACAACTTGGTAAATTTACTAATAATCATTT